>BMAW01084148.1:6441-29204 GCA_019974015.1 Nephila pilipes | reverse complement strand
CGGTACTTACGTTCGGTTACATTGTTGCTATTTGGTATCATCTGATTTAAAATTATATTTCAAGAGAGTTATATATCGATGGAGCAGAATAATACTTGGCCTGGCTATTTGGATGTAAAATGAACCCTTTTATTCTCAGGAGATGTTATGGACACTGCGGCGATATCAGTTTTTACTTTCAAATAAAGAGAAGAGCTTTCCGGCATTGGCGAATGTTTTCTTCTACCAAGAAGATGTGGCTATTAGGATACCTAAAAGGTAAAAAAAAAAAAAAAACGATCTTGCTCATAAAGAGATATTTTGAGAATATCTATATTGTATATTATTTTCAAAACAGAGATATTATAAATGTATTTTGGTGTATAGAAGTAATAGTTTCTGTATGCATATGTGGTGCAGACGTATGCTTCAATGATTTAATCTCTTGTGCCCACAATATATTTTCAGTAAAATGTAATTTCATAAATTAATTCCATCAACTACATTTAGAGCAGAAACATTAAGAAAAGAAAATCGGACCAACATAACAAATGGAATTTCTGGAATTTCAAAATCATTTAGTCCCCTTTCTGAAATATCTATTTCATTTCTCATATAATTGGCCTTCTTTCTTTTCCAGGCGGGTGCGAGAATGGAATAAAACATTATATAAATTTTGAGAGTAAGTAGGGGCAGTATGGTAAAGAAACCTTTTGATTGAAGCACTGATTATAGATTTTGTAAAATCATGTCTATGCCGAAAATATAGTTTCCAAATTTTTATTAGATATCAGGAAAGTTTATCTTTCATTCAGGATATAAACTGATACATTTAAACATTGAAGGCTACAAAAGCGCAGGCTGACGGTTATAAAATCTTTTGAAATATAATTGTATTGGCTGATTTTTTGTTATTCTTTTCATACTATTTTTCTACATAGAACTAATAAATCGATGTCGATCGTCAATATCTATATAGACAATCCTTTATAAAATTTAAAAGAAAAGAAACACTACTTTTTTGTCAGTATTTAATCATTTATATTTTTTCAAATTGTCATGGGCATATTGAGACTTTTTCTTTTCTCAAAAAGTCAATTTCATATTAAAGGCATTTGTTCGTTTAACATTTTCATTTTCAACAGCTTTCGATAGGCTTTTGGGATGAAATCTGCGTTTAGAATAGTTTGACTTTTTTAATTGTTCAATTTCAAGTAAAGTTTAAATTTTTTAATCAAGGAATTTTTGGATTTTTTAAAAGCACATGAAAAATAATTAAAGCAAAAAAGAAACTTAGTTAAATTTTTTGATGCCTTTACGGAAATTTTAATACAAGTGTGGTAGTAACAATGTTTTATCGTCAATATAAAGAAAATATTTAAGTTTCTTCAAACACATATAACGTTTAAATAATATAGTATGATTTAATAAAATTCTGGAACAATAATACTTCTTAATTCTACTTGACTCCCTGTTTCCATTTGATAAACTTCACACTTTTTAAATCAATTTTATTTTTAAAATATGAAGTGAAAAGTAAATGCCTTTCAACACATCAGTAGTTTATTTAATTTTTGTAAAGAAAAGTTTGAGTCTTTGATTAAAATTCTTTGTAACAATGAATGAAATTCCAGTAGTGGTATTCAATTCCAAATTATAGCATTCCTAAAATGGTGGAAATTCTAGAAAATAGCCTTAAATATATCTTTAGGTAATCTTTTCAAAACTGTTAGTTAGAGATTAAAGTTTAGAAGAATATTTATTTAAATTTTGTTAATTTATATTCATTCTTGCATTAATGGGACCGCGTAGCCTAGTAGTCAAGGTCGAGTTAGCGGCTGGCGGGTTTTCGCTCAGTCGTCGGGTTCGATCCTTAGCTTAGACCCGCCGTGTATCCGGGGCTGATGCACGTTAAATATGTTCAGGGGCGAGTCCTCCCGTGGTGAATTTGGATGTTAGAGAGGAGGGTGCAGCTCAGGTGTTCGTCCTCATCCATAGAGCTTCAAAATTACGAGTCTCGCCAATAGCCCTCGTATTTGCTTCTATTGCGACGTTAATAAAATCTAAACTAATATTCGCATTAATTTCTACTTTGAAAAAAGTAGTCTACTTTGAAAATTTTCAATCGTATCATAAATAATTGAAGTAGATATTATATATATTCTTTTCTTAAATAAATTAACTTTCACCTCGATGAAGAAAATAAATCTTTATAAAATTTTAATCCTCCGTGATCAGAATTACAATAAATTAATACATAATCTATGTTTTGGATTTTAGAAAAGAAAAACTTTAAAAATAAGCTTAATTTATTTATAATGCAAAGATTTTGAAATAAAGCTTCAGAATGCATTATGACCTGATTACTAGGTTAAGAATTAAAAATGGGATCAAAAACATGAGATTATACTCTATAATGATTTTCGATTAAAATATAAAATAAAAAGTATATAGAATTTATTTCATAATAATTTTCTTTTATTTTTAAGTTTTACGTTTTCCTAGAATTTTAGAAGAAAAATGCAAAAGAAAAATCATATGAAAAACAAAGAAAATGATTTTGTTTTAATTTATTTAGAATACCTAATTTTGAAATAAAGAGTCTTATACATAGCATAACGGCTTAAAAGTTTTACAGAAATCATGTAAAACAAAAACACTGACGTTAAAGATTGATTTCATAGTATTAATATTAAATATGAAAAAAAAAGCTGTGAAAATATATCTTAGAAGCTAAAAATGGACTAAAATATGATTTTTTATAGAATTTACTTATTACTTAAAATCAAATAAAAGGTCATTGATTGGTGTTTAAAAATTATAAATAATGTTATGAGCTTTATCAATAGTAAAAAATAATAAAATAAGCAGTAAACTATATAAAATTTAAATCTATTCCGTTTTTGGAAATATAGTATATTTTCAATACTCTAATAAAGTTAAAAAATAATTCTATAAAGATATATTAATCAATACAATTCAGACTTTTTTGAAATTTCTTCGAGAAACATTGATTACTTTTCATACTTAACAAAGCTTAAAACAATTTTTTGTAGTAAAATTGTCAACATTAAATGCTACCAAAAAGGAGTATATCTATATTAATTAAACTTTTGAAATTTATATAAATGATCAAAATTATTTTTTTGTTCTGTAAATTAATACTATTAAGTGAAATCAGAAATATAGCGTACTTATTTTCCAGCCAAAAATGTATTGATATCAATCTAGTAAATGTATCCCGAACAAGAACTACAAAAAAATGAATGAAACACCCTTAGTAAAAATGTCAATTGCTGAGAAACTCGCGATAGGGAGATATGATGAAACTGTGTTTTAACCTTCTGTTCTTAATTTCCTTTCTCTTTTTGGATATTTTTCTATTTTCTAACATCCAATTAAATCCTACCAACCTACATTCATTTACTTATTATCTGCAATTTTCCCTCTAGCTATGAAATCATTTCACACAAAACATCACGGTAACAATAGATTCATAAGCCCATATTAATTGCTACATAAACAGATTTTTGGGGATTTCCCTCGATCTTCGACTGCATCTAATAGCGAACAGCACTCACTGGCCGTTGGCGACTTCTCTGTCTCACTTTTTTGCTTCGTTTCTTACTGGAGAACATGCGGTGTTCCACATTTTCACTGCTGCTTTAACTTATGAAGATTTCCTTAACTGAAAAAAAAAATTCTTAATGAACAATTAATTTGAAATGAATGTTACCCACTGCATCATCACGGCTGTTACAACTTCATCCGAAGGAAGTTGGCGACTCTTTTCAGAGATATCAAACTTTTTAAAACCGTATAGATTTTCTTTAAATAAAATAGAAAATTTCTATACAAGCATTCGATAATCTCGAAGAATACTCGAATCTTTTTTTAAATTGAGTGTTTAGTCTCAGAAAATTTTATTAAAAGGTTTTGAAGTCTCGTAAAATAAAAGAAAAAAATTAAATTGTTTAAAAGCTAAAAGGAAATTCAACAATTGCATTTCTTGGAAAAATAATCCCCCATAGACTATAGTTCTAAATTTAATTCAAACTCTGAAAAAATGCAAGCAAAAACATCATGTCACAGATTTACTGTCAATAACAAAATATTTCATAGAAAAATAGAAGCTTCATTTCCGCATTTTAAGTGATCATTATTTAGCTTATAATGAACAACCATTGCTTTCACAGATTTACAATTTAAAAAATAAAACAAAAACCTGAAACTAATTAGAATTCACCATTAAAAGTATTTTCAGAGGGTTCTGTAATTTTATTAAAGCTTTACTATATCAAGATACTAGAATATATTTCGAAGAATGGAAAATTGACATTAAGAAATTCTGAGTACCAAGTCATTAGTTGGAAAGGAATTGAGGTTTGATTCGTTGATAAGTTGATTAATTAAAAAATATTGCTGAATTTTAATATCAATTCAGAATATCATAATCAATGCAGATAATACAACATATGAAATATATATGTCAGAGGTTCCGAAAGTAAGTTTCGTCACTTTTTTATGAAACAGCACTTGTTACAGCAAATGGAACAGATGACCCTTATGGGAATCCCTTCCCTTTGCTGTTTCAACGACGAAAGTTGCGACAGTGGAGGAGGAATGATGCATGGGCATAGCGACTAAGAAAACAGAGTTGCATGTGACCAGATCCCCGAGATGTGACTAAAAGCGTTGTGGGCAATAGAAGTGCATGTTATCCGATATAATTAAATGGGCAATATCTCATAAAATAGTTGGACGCTATTGTTGCATGTTCTGTGAAGGAAGGCAGAGTAGGATGAAGATCGAAGTGGGGTCCCTCCACATCCACGAATGAAAACAACGCTACTAGTGTACAGTACATAGTGTTAGCGGATAGATGCCTAACGATGTCAGATATGGCGGCCACTCTAAGTATTGGTTGTCCTCAGACCCATTGAAAGTAATGCGGTTGTGCTGTAGACTATGCGACAATTTCTTGCTTTTCAGGGTACCGAGTTTTACCAAAGAGGCTTCTTCAAACTGATTGCATGCAGTGACAAATGTCTCAATGTCAATTGCTACTGTATCAAAAAAAAGTGCAAAATGCATAAATCATGATCATTTGGTTTATTTATTTATTTTTGGCAACAAAGTTCCTGTGTAAGAAAGAAAAATTACGAAACTTACTTTCGGAACATCCCTCGTATACGAAATCTTTCCAAAAATAAGGCAACAATTTCCCATTTCAGAGAATTATATGTATTTCTATATAGATAGATATACATAAATTTCAATGCTTTATCATGTTTTGTAAGGAACATGCGTCAAAATATTGATGTATATTTTGTAAAGACTTGAAAGGAATTTTATGTTCATGACATTCAATTTTACTCTGTTAATTATTTTTCGAATAAAAACTGTGTTCAATTTGTTTAAAAATAATTTCAAACCTAACCTAATGTGAAAATGAAACATTAAAAAGAATTGTTTTATTTTAGAGCTCTTTAAAATTAAAGCAGTTTCCATTCATTTTGAAATTCAATATTATTTAAATGCTGCAAAATTACAATTGAGCCAGGGAAAAAAATTGTGATTAAAAAGTAGTTGCAGACATAAGAAATTTTTGTAGAATTAATACACCGATAAAAGTATTTAAAAGAAGATCTGAAAATTTACTTTTAATTAAGAAAAACTCGATGTCTGTGCATTCTATTAATAGAGATATCAAATTAATTTAAACTAGCATCTACTGAAACGAAAAGTCTCTTTCTGGGTTTATAACTATTAAACTGCGAATTATAACCCTTGAAGAAACGTAAGTGAAATCGAAATCAAATTATAATGGTTTGTACTCTAACTCTAGAATTAAGTATATAAATACTATATTAACACTCTATTTAATGTAGAGAAAGTTTTGTAGAAAAGAAATATTGGTGGTAGGGTGAAAACTGAATTACTCGAGCATCTTTAAATTGTAATCTCTATTAAGACGGATTAAACTGCCAATTCCTTCTGATGATCCCATAAATATATGGTATAGAGACTTTTTCAAACTCTGCAACATAAAAAAAATGTTATTTCCCTATTAAGTTCTAGTAATGCATATATATACTCTATAACTCGAAGTTGAATCATCGGACTCAGTATGTCAAATTTAGTTATATAACGACGTCACGCTCTGAATTCCCTAAACTCGAAGCAATCAAACTCTTAATTGTTTTAGATAATTCATATAAATGTTTGATATTTTTGTTCTATAGTACTTTGAACGCATGTATTTCTATGCAAATCACTTTCTAAGTGATTTTTTTTTGTATGTTATGTTTTGGGATCATTGATGAAAATAAATCTATTATCAGTTAGTACTTATTTGGTTTGCTAACAAACATCATTATAGCGTGAGTACCAAACGGATATTGAAATTTTTACCTTTATATACAAATTTTGACGTTATCAACGCTGAAAAAAGTGGCATGAAGGAAAAAAAAGTGGCAGATAGATACGGATTACCAGCAAGTATTCTGTCGGCAAAAATTTGCAATGGAGTCAGAATATTGCTAATAAATGTAGGAAGCAGCGATTTATTTTGTAAGAAACAATTACAAGACGAGTTTCTTCATTTAGGAGAATACTTTGTTGGCATGGTTCAAGCAGTGTCGAGACAAAAACGTAGCGTAAGTGGACTGTACAAGGATATTTCTAACTATGTAACTAAGCATTATAATTGACTCAATTAAATACAATATTTTTACTGAAGTCAAATTTTCATTTCTCTGTGACTATATAACTGGAAAAATCTAATTAAAAATTGTACCTTTGTGAGTCGGAAATCGTAGTTATTACATCCCTTGTATGTCGAAATACTTGCTAAGCTAACTACTCAATAACTCGAAACAAATAGCATTTCACTTGAAATTCTTTTAAGTTTTTTCTGTATTACTGACATTTACATGGAATCCGATTTATATTAATTTCCATTTGAAGATTACATAAATTATGATAAAATGATATTAGAAGACAAAGATGATCCGATAGAATATTTGTTTATATTCAGAGTGATTAACTAATTTCAATGATACTTTCTATTTCATATTATCTATTCGATATTAAAATAAAACAGGTTTAGTTCATTTTGAAGTCTTATTTTAAATTTTACTTGATCAGTTCGTATTCTGCTGTTTCGTAAACAAAATCTCATTCAGTATCCTTCCTCACCTTTAAACTGCAACAAATAAGAGAAGGAAGTAAATTGAAAAGAGAAAATGAAAGAGAGAAAAGAGAATGAAAGTTAAATGTGCATAGGGATTAAATTTTAATTACATTTAATGTTCCAATTGTATTTATTTAAGCAAAACTCAGTTCCCAACTAAATCAAATATTATTCTTGGTAATTATTCTTTTTAAATGAAATACGAAACAATTTTTTTATCAGTTTAAGAAATAATTATTACTATTGTTCATTTCTAAATAATAATGCATACTTATTGAATGTTATTTTCTATAAGAAAAAATAAAATATTTTTTTTTAATTCCATTAATGGAAAAGAATAAAAAATTCATCGCTTATTTATTATTTATAAAACATTGAAAAGACCCAAAAGTAAATAGGAGAGCTTAAGTTAAGATTACTTGCTATCTGATTTTTTTAAAAATATTAGTTATGCGTAAATAATTGCAAATGCTTTATAGCTTAAATATATTTATAGGGTAAAGTGGATAAATATAAACACATTTTGGAGATTTTATAATCATTTCCTATTTTCTAACTAGTAATTTTGGAAAAAATAAATTGTTTATCCCACAAAAGGAACTGGTAACTAATCTACTTTAACATTTCTTTTTAACGAAATTTAAAAAAAAAAAAAAAAGAAAATATCTTCAACCCTTACTTGTCTGTTTATAATAAGGCTACAATTTTATGTTTACCCCCAGAGTTTGGGGGGTATTTGTTACCATGAATTTTTTCATGCTGCAACATACCAAAAGAGCAACAGTATGAGGATTAATCATTATAGTTGGAGTAACAACGATTTATTTTTTACACCTCTAACTCCAATTATTTGAGATAAATATTACCTATACCTAAAATATTAATGAATTTTTTGATCACGAGGAGCAAAGAAATAATTCATTTTACCTTTATTTATCGTGAAGGGCTGACTATATAAAGCAAAAAAAAAATTACTAAAAGAAAAAATTCTAAAGTAAATTATAATTATTCAAAATCCGTCCCAAGTAATCATTTTAAACCTATTATTTTTTTGCCGTAAATAAATTTACTTAAATTAGGAAATCAAATTCTTTTGAAATTCATAATATAAATTGTTCTAAAAATATATTTTAATTTTAGGTGGCTAAGTTTAAAATTTTTAATTTCGAAGTTTAACCTTTTTAGCAAATCCGAATTTTTTTTAAAATTTTTTTTATTCAAGAATATTAACACCAAATTACAAATTGTAGGCAAAACTATACACACTCACATGCACACACACAGAGATATTATATATATATATATATATATATATATATATATATATACATATATATACACACACACAAAGAGCGCAACCTAGAATAAAATCATGAAAAGTCAAGAAATATATTTACAGTAAAAAATAAAATATTATTTTTCAAAATATATTCCTCAAATGATATATAACGGTCCTATCGTTCAAATCACTTTTCAAAACAAGTAGAGAAGCTTCTTTCTGGAAACTGCATTAAAGAACCCTGAGCTGCCGAAATAACGTCTGATTTTGTATAAAATTTTTCGCCGCTGAGATTCTTCTTCAATGAAGGAAGCAGCCAAAAATCGCAAAGTGTGAGATCTGGACTATAAGGGGTGTGGTGCATAATTTGAATATTGCATTTATTATGATTTGGCAGAACAGAAGTAGCGTCACACATGCGGGTGGAGGGGGATATTATGATAATGAAAAGTCCAATTTCCTACCAGTTCATGATGCTTTCTCGACATGGTATTGAACATTCACAATAGCTTTGGAAGGTATTGCCTACTGATATTTTGCACCTTTATGATCTAAGAAAATAATTACCTTGTCCTTTCCAGCATGATGAATTTTTGGATTTAGATAATTGGATGGCTCCATACACTTGTTCCAGACTTGGTAAGGGGATCAAAATGATTCACTCACGTTTCATCGCCTGGTATTATAGTCGTTCTGAAATTTGGAATACTTTGAAGAATCTGTTACTACTCACAACGTAGGTGAATTCTTGTTTGAAATTGTTCTTTAGTAAGGTGATGAGGGACACATCTGAAACTCAAGCATGGCTAAGCAGTATATTGTTGCATAGAATGCGAAACTGATGTTTTCGAAATGTTAGTTGATACCATCTTTTCATATGATTTTCTAGTGAGTTTGCCCACACAGTGTTAACATTTTGATTATTCACCACAGTTTCTTTTCCCCCAGGATTTAAAGTCAGTTTTTTAGACAAGCATAATTTTTTGAAATCACCATGCCTTCTAAAAATCGTAGACTCACTAAAACATTTGTCTTTGTAAGCTTCTTTCAATAAATTAACTGTTTTTGGAACTGTTTTGCCCAAATGATAGCAAATTCTTATGGCATATCGCAATTCGCTTTTTAATCCTAAACCACTTACCTTCAATTCTGCAGAGAAAATAATAACAGTTCTTTAAACAAGCACAAAACTAGGAAAATAAAATCATCTGCTTCGTTTCGAATAGCTATAAACATTAAGTTAACGTATTGAAAAAATCACTTTTACTTTTACTTTTAGTTCCAAGGTGTTGGCATTACGTAAGAAAATAAATCTCAGTTTTTATAGAATGCCCTTTCTATATGTATACATCTATGAAAATATAGATATACTCATGTACATATAAACAATATGGACAAAAAATATATATATTATATGTAGTTTATCTGAATCCTTTTCAAAACTTGTTGATAAAACTAACAGAGCAATTTGCTTTAATGCAACTATTAATAATCTTCTTATAAAATATTTTTCAATTTATTGCAACTGATTAAATTCTCATTTCTAATAATATAATTAATAACATATTTATAAAAATAGAAATATGCAAAAAGCTATTCCAGAAATACACGATATTAGTGAGGAATTTTAATTTTTCAGATAAATATTTGGCATGTAATTTTCCAAATGAAATATAATACAAATTTTGAAGAATAACTATAGTTTTAAATGAAATGTACAGAGTGCCAAGATACAGAAAGAAATATTTCAAACCAGATAATTATACATTCGCATCATCTAGAATACTAATTATAACTCATGAATTAGTCTAATGAAATGTACTGTTTTCTATATTCAATATTATAGAAATTTTTAATTTTTGCTACATTAAGACAAAAGATAAAAACTATATCGTAAGACTTGCCATAATGCATTCTGAAGGTTTACTTCAAAAACATTTAGTTTATAAAATAATGAATAAATTAGACCATCTAACGAATTACAAAGAGATTATTCTTGAGTACTTTTAATGCTTTAATATAATGGAAAAGATAAAATAATTTTTAAAGGGTAAAAATTTTATAATCCCTAGATCTCTAGAGGATCAAAAAATTTTCTATTACAAAATAATACTCCAATGCGAAACGAAAGTAATTTATTATGCTAAAAAAATTCGGCTCTATGTTTGAAATATTCATTTTGATCTAGAATGTTCTCCAAACATAATCCTTCTGTTAAAGTTTAAGAAATTAAAACAATGAAGGAATAATAATCTGTAAAATTCTATGAAAAGCTCCCTCATAAGCGATAATATCTAAGTAACCATAATTTTTCAAAAGATTATTCTGAGGATTAATTTGAAGCTTTCAGGGAATGAATTTCTTCCACTTTCGAATACTAATTATTCATACAAAATAATCTTCTGCTAACGCGAAACTTAATCAAGGATCAAATTAATCTTAGGTAAAATTAAACAGAGCTATCATTTTTCAGAGCAGATATTTATTTTATCACAAGAAAATGCATTATTCAAAAACTTCTGCAATATTTATGAGTTATTATTAAATTCGTATTTATTTATAAAACAGAAAATATTACTAACAGGAAAATGTCCAATTAAAGAAATCAAATCTTAAATCTGTTGTAGTTCCAGAGGCTTTCTGAATTTACATCTTCAACATCTTACTCGAAACAGAAGTAAAACTCTTAATTTTATTATTAATAAAATAAAAAGCACAGATTAAATCGCGTTCAGGAATATCGATAATACTATTCGAAATTCTCATTTGGTATTCCATTTGAAAACTTAATTATTTTTCTAAGCATTCCCCTCAGATAACACAAGATTTAATGATGTTTTTTGCAACCTGCGTCTCATTTTTTATAAAATCCTTATAACATCCTTTTTCTTCAGGCAGACATATCTACAATTGACTCCTCTGTGCATAATGAGTAGATATTAAAAATTCATGTTTATTCAGATAACATGTCACTGTTAGATATTCTAATATACAATGAATAAATATCATTAATTGAGTAAAATTAAAAATAGTAAACAAATTAGTCTAGGTACATTACAATAATATACAAAATAAAATTACAAATTATTTCACTACAGTGAGAATTTATTTTGGAAATGACTCTTCCTAAAATTAATGCTTCAAGAGAGACTTCTGGATGTATAAAATACATACCAAAGCATTATTAGCCGTAAACAGTTTTTAAATGTACTTAATATAAATTCTTTAAATTAGTAATATATATTTAGTATATATTTTGTAAGTAATCAATCACAGATTTTCCTTATACTCTTAAACTGAATTAATATTAAAAAAAATCCCTAATGTCGTTACTATTCTAGATTCAAGCCACTGCGTGTTGATTGCCCTATTCTTTTAACTGTCACATTGAGCCTTACCAATAAATAACAATATTTAGGTAGTGTTACAAATAAAACACTATAGACTTCCAGAAGAAATAAAATGATATAGAAGATATTTGACAGGATCCAATGAAAATAATTGGTTTGAATTTATTCATAATTTATAAAATTAAACTTATTGAAATTGATTTTGCGTATAAAGAATAAAAGAAACATCTATTATAATTCAAACATTGTTTAATAAAAGAATAATTCTTCTATCAAAAGGGCAAAATATTTAATTAAAGGCAGTTTTAACAATAAAACTAAAATCATATTGATAATAATTACATGAATTTAAAAAAACAGATTTACAAACGAAATAAGATTAAAAAGACGATTAAATGAAGAAATTTGAAGTCTAAAAGTTAAGTCTGAAAAGTACTAACTATCTTCGACTGTTTGAGAACACTTCTAATTTATCGGGCTCAAAGTGAAATTTAGAACATATTCCTAATTAGACAACCGCAAACGATGGTATGTACAAGAAACGGTTTTCAAAAAATATCATTCAATTATTTTATAAAATAAACATGCTTTGAAACTTTTCATAATATTCATTATTAAAGCATTCCTTTATTAATTTATATTCAATAAAAATAAAAGTGTATTCCAAGATATAATTTGGGAAAAAAACATTTTGTAATATTAATTTTAGAAAAAGAACATAAAATTAAGGATGTATTAGTAAATTTATAAAATTCATTTTTAATATAGAATTTTTCTAAATAAAGTCTTCACCTTCACTCCTCCCGAAAAACAATTAATATTGAAAAAAAAAACCGAAAAACATTTTATAAGCGTTTAGTAATAATTGGAATATTAAATTAACGATCCATTTTCAAACACATTTTTAATCTTAAAAGTTTCAAGTATTTTGGAAAAGATTAATATAACTCAGCGAAAAGACAATAAGCCAATGAAATAAATAAATCTAATTTTCCCTCAGTTCCAAGAAAAATGTTATATTTTTTTGAGAATAATATATATCTTGTTAAAAGTTGAGAAATTGAATTGCAGTGTGAAAGACGAAAATTGCAAACATCAAAACTCGGGATAATTTTTGTTACTTCCATCAAAACAGATTTTCAGAAAAATATTTTGAAATTAAGTGGACGCTTTTACAAAATAAATGCTTGAACTTTTGATGAACTAATTACTTTAATAGGATAAGCCGAACTTTCTGAAAAATTTAGTAATTGGCCTATTCAGGTTTTACTGAAATTAAAAATGGAAGATTCATTATTCAAATGAAGTTAATGTCTTGTCAAGGGAAAACAAATTTTGCAAAAGGCTTTTGGAGCAAAAGCCAATTATTGTTATTTTTTTACAATTGTGTTTGTTTTAAAAGCTGAGAAAATTAAAATCGAGAACGGGGAAACGATGAAAATTAAAACTTAAAATCTTATTTTAGATGTTATTAATGAATATTCTGTGCAAAAACGTTCCATGAATTTTAAATAATGAAATATTGTGTTACTAATCAAAAATACAAAATGTAAGTGCATTTATTAAAATTATATATGGAAAATAATTCATGACAGATAATTAATTAAAGCCTTTTAGCTTACAACTTAATAATAAAAATTTTATTTTCCTTTGTAGGATTTAAGTACATCTCGTTGTCTAAAAACCAAATTGTTCTAAATGACTTTGTGAGATTAATATTCTTTAGTCACGTTTCAAAGAAAAAATGAATTGATACTAAAACTTTAAGATATTAGTTTTAAACTTTTTGTTTCATTTCAGTTAGGGAAAACATATTATCATATTGGATAGCATTATTTTAAAATAAAAATCTAAATGAAATAATCTAAAAGTAAAAATGAAATTATAAAATAACGTTCCATAAATTATTTTCACATCAACATTCAGTAACATTCGGAATATAATTTAACTTATATATAAATTATTTGTCATTTGTTACTGAAGTCAATCGCCTTTATAATTTCAATTTAGTAATTTTGAGATTTATAAAATACAATCAAATTGTTTGATCAAAATGAGTCCTTACAATCAGTATGATCCTTACAAATCTTAAAAATGAAGTGACTTTAAGAATAGAAATAAATAAATAAAAATAGATTTTATCCACACAATAATTTCCACCGGGGAAAAAAACATCCAAGAGTAATGCGAGGGTGTTTCAAAAAGAACCTGTATTTGAAGACAGTTTACATCACTAAGTTAAAATTTTGTTACCACTGTGTGCTGCCACCTGTTAAAGGGAACTGAAACACATTTGACACAGATTCATAAATTAATTTTGTTATGGTAGTCATATGCTGCAAAATTAAAACTTGATTACTGCCACGTCGAGTTGTTGACTCTATTTTGCTTCTTGTCACCACCAATGAGGCCTAAATTTATCATTATAGACCGGAAACTAAGAAACAATCAGAACAATAGGTTGTATTTGGTTAATGAGCTCCAAAGAAGGTGAGGATGATCTTATCGGCCGAAAAAGTGATGACGAAGAGTTTAAGAGGTGAGAAAGATGTCACGATCATGAATACAAGTAACTGCAATTTAGACAGCTGTTTAGTAAGACGTGATGCTTACTAAAACCAAATACTATGCTACGAGCATCATCTCTTGGATTTTCTAAGGACTTACTGAGCCACCCTCGTAGTTTTTATATGAGTTATAGATTTCCCCCAAAAAAGTGACATTAAAAATAGGGTATATCCTCAACATTTGAACAGAGAATATCTGAACTATTTTAATGATGTAGCATCAAACAGTATCATTGCAATGATTTAAAATTCCAAGTCGAATTTTTTCAAGATTTTTAAAGAGAGAATAGACTGATTACTGCGCTTATTTAAATAATAAACAAGGTACCAGAATATCCAATATTAATCATAGAAATGGACCGAATATTTCATTAAAACCTGGGCATATTAAAACGATCCAAGCATTTTACCGCACATAGTCTTGAAAGTCAATAAAACACTAAGATTTGACATAGCCCTGAACATTTATTTAAATCAATAGTTTCTGTAAAACTTAAGGCACTTGATCTGGAAAATACTGTCATTCAAGTTCTGCATATTATATATGGACACGACAACAACAATAAATCATTACCAGGATTATTTAAGTAAAGAATTTAAATGTGAAATATTCAAAACTTTTAATAGTTTGCAATAATACGTATGAGAGAAATTAATAGTTGTCTAGAAAATTGCGCGAAAAGGTATTTACTATTCAAATTTGAATACGTCAAAGTAAGTTTTAGAAAAAATTGTTAAGAAAGAACGTGAAACATGAATAACACAAACATAACAAAACACACAAAGAACATGAAATCACAAAAATATTATCACGTAGATGTTGGTTAGAGAACAGGTTGAATTGAAGACACAATAGATATTCGAAGAAAGTGGTTTATTAACAAAGAACAAGTAAATTTGTTTGAAAACTCTTCTCAGACTGATAATATATGCATTTCTATATCATAATGCAATATTTCAGAGCACTGCTCTGGAAAAGAAAAAAAAATTATTTTAGAAGGGTTCAGAAAATATTGTGAAAAAACGATGCATCAAAATTTTCTATGTCCTTTTGACGTTGCTGCCACTAGGGTTAGAACTCGGAAATTCTAGATAAAAAAAACAAGAGTTTTATCTTGGCGATATCAGAACTTACGGGATTCGCGAGAATTTATAACTTAGAATTTAAATCGATTACAAAATATTTCAATTATTTTTGCTGTTGGAGTAAATAACTATAGCAAATATTTAAAATGTGTAATATTTTATGTCTTTAAGTGCTTAGATATACTATTCACAAAGTGTAAATTAATTAACCTTTGATTCTATTTTAGTTTGAATAAATTACTTTAAAATGTTTTAGTTTGTATTTAAAAAATGCTACAGAACAAGCTGTTCTCTTTTAAGACATATTAGTTCATCTCTGAAAACCACCATTTTAAGTAAATACTCGGAAATCACATTGAATAACTCACATGAAAATTGTATTTCTTATTATATGTCGGAAAATTAGTGACAGTATTCTTTTCGACATAAAAATTTAATCCATTTACGAAGAAAAGGTATCCTCTTTATAAATTTGTGTGAACGTTAAGATAATATTCAAGAGAATAGGAATAGTTTTTACTCATATTAGATAAAAATTGTCTTTGAAAGATTACATAAAAATTACATGAATATCTTTTATTTACGGATTTTTATTATTATTTTTGAAGATTTTTCTAATTTGTGATGATGACATAACATAGCAATTATATTCACAAACAGTATCTAAAGAATCATTTCTAAAGAACTTTAAATTCAAAGTTGAGATTTTATTTGATTATAAAATTTCAACTTTGAATTAAAAGTTTATGCTCAACTGTTCTGTGGTTAAGAAAATAATATTTAAGCATTTACGCTTATTATTATTAATAAGATATAACTAAATATATTTAATTCGTGTGAAAATTCAACTCAATAATTCCTTTTAATAACTAATTATGAAACGTCTGGAGGTCTTGAAAGTATTTTTTACCTCTACAAACCGCAAACATAAAAATTTGATATAAAAGATAAATTTATTTTGAATTTGAAGAAACTGAATATAACTCATTAAACGAAAATATTTGAGATTTTTTTTACAGAGTTGATAAACCTTTAATTTTAGATTTATATGGGTGTAAGGAAGCATAAAAGTGCTAGGAAATATTATAATCAAGTAACTGTATTTATATTAATTCAATAGCCATAAGTATTTGTATCAACAGATAACAACACTACAACTTTATTTAAAAGCTATACATCTCTTAAAAATAATTAAAATATTGAAAAATACATTCAGAGAAAATTGAATAAATTCTGAGAAATTCTGAATGAGATAATGTTTTCGTCTTTGTAATGCTTACGAAAGTTTAATTACAAAATTAATCTGGTGTTTTTACAAAATTAATTTCTGAGACCCGAACCAGACAATTACTGGAAAAGAATACTTTTTTTTCCTCACAAGAAATTTTCTTAAGAATCAGATTGAATAAATTACTTTTAGAGGCAATTTACTTCGAATACTACGAAAAAAGGTTTTCGAAGAATTTGGAGAGGATATTAGACATTTTTTTTCACAATCTCGTTAAATTTAGAAAATAAAAACTTTTGAAACGGAAACAATTCATTGAAATTAAATCGTGAAACTTAATTTTCGATTTTTAATTAAAAAGTAACAATTTCACGAGACAATCAAATCTTTGTATATTAAAGAGAAGAGCGAAAAAGTTCACCTTGAATGGTGATTGAATTATAACTCTTGGCTATGATTTAATTAATATTTCGTAAATATAAAATTAAATTACTCAGATTCAATTACTTTTGGTTTTTACTGGTTTCAGTTTTCCTTCTTTCTTTGTATATTTAAAATAACAATATTGATTTAATTAAAGTGGAAATAATGGTTGGATTTAAAAGAATAAGGTAAATTAAGAAAAATTTGAATACAGCCCTATGTTTAAATTGTTTATTTCCCTAGGGATCAGTAGAAATAATAATTTCTTTAAAATCAGCGCATTTTTTTCTTTAAAATCAGTAGTTTAAGTACATATAAGGTGCATAATACCATTCTTTTTTCCCGTCATAAATTTATAATATGATTAAGACAATTGTTTCCTTATTAAAAATTAGATAAACGTTGAAAAAGGGATTGAATCTATTTAGTGTGCTGTAACGAATTAGAGGAATTCATAACGAGTTAATGCATAGTGTTCGTAACGTACAGTGTAATGTAACATATTAAAAGAGTCAAATACATTATAGCATATATTATCTTCTTAAGTGCTAATATTACTGTAATCGCTAATAAAGTACTTATATTGATACAATTTATAAAATTAACAAAAATTGTTAGTATTGTGACTGGGGAAATTTCAGTACAAACAACACATGTTAATTCGGAAACACGAATTGTTCTGATTTAATCTTCAAATTTAAGAGATAATTGTTATTACATTTATATCCCTCTTTAATTTTCTTTTAAAATATTTAACTTCTCATTAATACGTAAGCTTTTGATATTGCTAAATACACTAAATGTCGCTTTATGAATTCAGAACAAGGATTCAATGATTTAATGAATGAAGAAGATAAGAAAGCTCTTAAAAATTTAATTAACTTCCTGAATCAGTACATAACTATAATTCAACATTTACCCATCGTAATTAAGTAATAATTGTAGCCGCAGGTGTGTAGTTGTAAGTATGTCTGACTGCAAGCATTGCCAATTTAGGTTTACTTCCCGGCGTCTTCTGGGTAGCTGATCTTGGCCCTTCATCCTTTCCGGGGTCAATAAATGAGTACCAAGTTCGATCATGGAGTTAAATGGGGATTCAATGACGGGCTAGCCATTCTGGCTAGACACTAGCTATAAATTAGCATAATTAGCACCTAAAGTCCAAAGGCTACGGAAGCGTAGAGGGGCACATCCTAATGGGATTTCTTAAGCCCTGGAAGACTTTAACTTAAATTAATTCAACAGTACAATTACTCTGATTACTAATGTATTTGTTGGTAATTGGGTGAATTAGGAATCGTGGAACTTACATGTATAATTTTAATAGAACCTGTTTATATTACGATATTACACAGCTGGACATTAAAATTGCAGCACCAGGAATTAATGATCTGACGAGAGTCAAAATCACATTAAAGGGAGAAGAGTTGCGATGTATGAGACGATTAGTCTTTCAGCACATTTAGACGGCACAGAAGGGAGAAATGACATATGAAGTACTGTATAAAAGCAAAGTTGCGTAGCGAATTTTTCATTCTGAAAACCCTGTTTAAGGTTAGTGTTTGCTCAGAATATCGTGTTATGCCTCGAATAAGAAGACGATATACTTACTAGCAAGTGACGGAATTTGATAGAAATACGATTGTTGCCTATCGAGAGTGTGGATTATCATTCCGTGATATTTCCCGTCGTACTGGTCGGTATCCAACCACTGCTATGCGAATACGGAATCAATGGATTGTTGAGGGTCATAATGAATGGCATGCAGGACCTCCACGACCTATCTTATCTAACGCCGAGATGGCAGACATATTGTGAAGTCGGCCCTGCAAAGCCATACAACCCCATCACGGATTATAAGTCTGGAAATGGGTATGTTCGAAGCACGCCCAGTATCGGCTCGAATGGTGCGACGTCATTTTTAGTAGCATGGACTATCAGCACGGCAACCATTACTTCGGCTTACCTTGACAATGCAGCATAGAGAGAGAGACGGTGACTCTTGTGCGCCGAACGACAAAGCCGGGTGGGAAAATGTCTTCTTTTCAGACGAGTCCCGGTTCTGCGTGCAGTATTCTGATGGCCGTATACGTGTCTGGGTTATATATCGGCATATGGGTCCAGAATTTGTTGTGAGGGTTTGAGAAGCAATTGGGTATACGACACGCACATCTCTTGTTCGGTAGTTCAACGCAGATCGGTACATTTCTAACTTCTTACTTCCAGTGATCCTATCTTCGAGGCCTGCCAAATGCCATCTTCCAACAAAAAAAATGCAAGACATTTTATTGCAAGTCGTGTTCTGACCTTCCTCGACACAGGCACCTAATTGCAGTCCTTTTCTGAAGCTGTTCCATAATTAGTTGTTTTCCATGCCATTTTAGAAATAATCTTCTTCTGATTGCTTCAATTCTATTGCCAACAAATAGAATCTGACAACTGATTCCTGAAATATTAAGTAATAAAAAGTACAACCATGGACCACCTCTTAGTGTTCCTGGGACTGAATACGATGAGCACATCTTGTCCACTATACCGACTCTAATCTTAGTTTGTTTACAGTAGATTATTATCTCCTGTACTCTGATTAATTTTACCTTCTAAATACACGGATGATATTAGTAAAACATTTTTAGTACTTTTATTTTGGGGAGCATAAAAAAACGAGTGTACCCTCCTTCCAAAAACCGAAAATACTGGATGAAATTTCCAGTTTCTTTATATTATTACAAATTTGTAAATATTACTTGTATTTGTCTTAAAATATCTCAGACAGATCGAGAATACTTAGAGTTTAAACAAAAATTGCTCTTTCAATGTTAAAAAACGGCATCTCTAGAGATTTGGCGACTTGGCGATCACTTGGCAAGATTTGGCGAAAAACAGATGTTTCTTCATCGTCGAAGCTCTAGGACTAATACTAAGCGAGATAACCTAGAACCTTCTAGAACCTTAGCAAAACTCTTAGAATTTCACTCTAAGTCAGGTATAAATAGCACCGGCTGATATTTGATTGCTCATCTAGTGCATAGCAGCTGTTATCTGTCTGAGATATTAGGGACTTCTGTATTTAGAAGCTGTTTCCTGTGGAATTAGCCGAATTGGAGCTGTGTAATTGTGATTGCTACAGCTGAAATTTCCTGCATCCTGTAGAAATTGCTACGAATAAAAGTCCAGATTTTGAAGATATTGTTTCAACGACTCGCAGTCAACATGAACCCCGAAGCGCGGTATAATATTTTTAAATTCATGAGATGTTTGCCATTTGCTTAAAGTTCCAGCAAATGACAGATGGTGTTCTTCTGATAATGACTTCAGAAGTGATACATCACCAAGCCAATTTTATGCTGTAACATTTCGGCCAGAATTACTTATTGGAGCAATCATTCGATTCAAGACATCTATATTTTTGTTGCTTACAGCATGAGGTCCTTCTGGTTGTTTATCAGCATAGAGTTCTAAATTACATGTGTAAAATGTCTTCGAGTCTATGAGAGTAAATATTTTTAATCCATATTTGGCGAGTTTCGATGGAATATATTGAATGAAAGAGCACCTTCACCTGAAGGCTTCATCTAATGTAACACATTCCTAGACACAGTAGCATGTGATTGACAATTTGAAACCTAATACAATCGATACAATCCTTAAATGCATCGATTTTTTAAAGTTTTAGAAATTTATGTGATGCTTCGTGAATATTTCTATGTTTTCTCAACACGAAGTATTCTCTTTTTTAACCATTCTTAAATTTTCCAAAATTAAAAGACAAATCTGTACGTAATGTTATTTTCAACATGTGCAATAAATAATTTCTTAAATTCTGAGGATTTTATTAAATTTTTAAATTATATTAATGGATTTATACAAAAGAGGAATTCGGTCATTCAGTTACAAAATCTTATTAATATATATCTTCCAGCAAAATTTTTCTAAATAATAAACTGTATCAATTTAAAAATATTGTCTTATTTTGAAAAATATGTATGCTCACTTATTTTTAAATAAGCATTTGTTATGAATCTACGACAGATTGCTTATTTTTTCTTCTTGAATGTCGCTTAACAGCTTACATTTATATTTATCATGATTTGATGGTTAAACTACCTACATCTATAGTTTGTTTTGAATACATTAGTGACATACTGAATTCCATGTACACACATGTAAATAAATTTTCATTTCGAAGCTTTTGCTTCATGTGAAGAAATACATTCATTTTTCAATTGGAAGACACTTATAAATTATTATTTAGAAAATTTAATCGCATTTTGCAACTTACTTTGTCTTTGTTCATAAATCTTTTGAATCAATTTTAAATTAATGTGCGTTCCGATGCAGATTTCGCACAGCAAAAACCAAATTGATCTGGCATGAATAAAATAAATTACTTTAGATTTTCAACATACTCAATTAATCTCTGTTTTTAAAATTAAATAATTTAAGAATAACTACATGCATTTCTTTTGAAGTTTAATATATAAATAATAATAATTCTGATTAATTAGAAAATAAGCAAAAAAAAAAAAAAAAACTTCTCGTCCAATATTTGATTGCTATCTTTGTGATATACAGTGAATAAAATTATATGGTCAAGAAGTGAAAATCATACGTAAGATATTTTACTAATGTTGCAAGCAATATGGTAGTAAATCTCAATAATCAAAACAATGTATGAATATTAATTTCACTGTCTATAAAGTAATAAATTGTGAATTAAATTACAAGAGAGTTTCATAAGAATAGAGAAATCATAAAAAGTTGACAAGAACATAATTATAAAAAATAAATAAACATTAAGTAATTGTGTGGCTTTAAAACATACGTAACTCTTAAAATCTACTAAAATATTAGATGTAAAATTTAAATGTATTAAGAAATTCATTTTAATTTGTTTGCTTTAAAAATTAATAGGATATATGAAATAAATACCACTTGAATTGTTTCCACACAAGAAAAGAAAGTTTGAATTTAAATAATTTTTTATAAAAATCTAAATTTCATTGTGTTCGTTAAGTACTTATAATCCTTAAATGAAAATTTTGTTAAATATATTTTGAAAAATTAACATTTAAGAGAAGATTATGCTGTGATAAATCTAACATTTTAAACATAAAGCTATTTGAGGAAACAATCATCACTTATGCGTCATGAAAGTAATACTGCTAATATAATAAGTAAAATTTTACAAATAAAGACTGAATTAGCCCTGTTTAATATTACAAAATGTTTACCATAGCTCCAAGAACATTTAGAAGTTCATATAAACAGTTATTAGTCTAAAGAAAATTTTAAATTACTAATTTAAAATTTTATGAAAACAAAGGAAATAAGTTACCTCTAAGTAGTGAAACACAGGAAAAATGGTAAGAAAAAATTATTTATTGAAATGGAAAATTTATTCAATTATTACACGTACATAAATAATAACCTTTACAAGAAATCAATAAAAGTACCAATTTTTTTTTATCTTGAATGCATTTTATCACTGCAAGTATCTCAAACATAATTAATGTATTTTTGAAATTCAAACATAAAATGACAAAGAAAAAGTAGAAATCTGAAAAGTCTCAGCTGTTAGAATAACTTCCATTTAACCAATAATTTTTCGTAAAGCGTTCCAGATATTCTTTCTTTTAACAGAATTCCTCCATTT
>BMAW01084145.1:40724-66086 GCA_019974015.1 Nephila pilipes | reverse complement strand
GATACCAGTTTGCATGGATACTTTTTCAAACACTTATTTAATAATATAAAGTTAATTTATTAAAAGAGAATACCGTCAAAAACAGAATTCGGTATTCTAAGCAATCCGTGCTGTTTAAAGTTCTTGATTCTCAAATATATTGTAAATGTTTTACTAATGCCCCATATATGTAAGACTTAAATAATATTATTATAATATAAAAATTAATCAATTCATTTCTGTCCCTGTTATTAAATTAAATATTATCTAAACGATTAGAAAAGTGTTTAGAAAACAGTTATATATATATATATATATAACTTCAGCAACAATGTAAATTTTAAGATGATTTTCATGAAATTGCAGAAAAGGGGTTATTCAGATTAGTGCACTAACCACGCAATTCAGTAGAAAGGCGATGCATATGTAAATGTTAGGAACAAAACATCATAGGCGACGTGAGTGTACGCAAAACATGTGCGGTAGGCACATCATGAAGCTCAATACTACTATAAAAGGGAAAAAAATGGAGGGTCAATTAAAGAAATTCGCTGCAATTGCGAGTGAATTCTATCGTACTATATGGCTAGAAGAAATCAACTGGTAGGCTTCACATGTGGCAGAAAAATTGGAAACCTGGAAGAGGAGCGTAGTTTGACCAGCGTATCTGAAGTGTTCAGAATCAACAAAAGCCTCCTTTTGCGCGCTCGAAAAGCCTTCCAAATGATAGGTACATCTTTTTAAAATGTTGGCGTAAGCCACTCTAGGAAACGAACTGCAGTGGATTACCCATATATCGTTCTTCAGGCTAAAAGAGCCCGATACCAGTCAGCAAGTGAAATTGCTCAGCAACTGTGTACAGCAACAGGGCGATTTACTCTGGCCAGACATCTTCATGAAGATGTCGTATTTTCTTGAACGTTCCATCCCTTTGAAAGTTGGATAATAGGCAGAACCGTGTAGAGCGGTGTAAGGAGCATAAAAGCTGGAGATCTCATTTATAGATTCGTGTCCTCTTCACGGATGAGAGTCGTTTCAGTACCACTGGAGATTCTCAACGCCAGTTGATTTCAAAGAAGTCGGGACACGGTTTCATCCCGGTAACATCACCGAAAGCGACCGTTACGGTGGTCCTGGAGTTATCGTCTGGGGAGGCCTTATGCTGAACGGGCAGATTGAGCTCCACGTTTTCGACAGAGGTTCTGTAACAGAAGATCTGTTTTAAGAACGTGATCCATTCCCATGTGAACCTGTTCGGAGGTGCTACTGGAACACACTTCGTTTTTATGGATGAGAATGCACAGTCACACTGGACGGCTAATATTCAGCAGCTACTGGAAAGTGAAGATATCACTCGAATGGATTGTCCAGCATTCTCTCCTAAATTAAGTCCCATAGAACATGTGTGGCAAACTTTGAAGAGTAACCTTGCGCCCCAATTACATCCTTCGGGGAACACACAATAACTGAAACAGATACTGAATGAGGAATGGGCACTCAAACTTCATGAACTGTTGTAAACTCTGGACCTAAGTATGGAAAGACGGTGCGATACAATGATTGTAGTAAGGGAAGAGCATATCCCATTTCACGAACATCCGCTTGCTGATTTTCTCTAGGACAGATAATCATGTGTAACGATACTATGAGTTCAATAAAGTCTTTTTTTTTTTTGGTTTGATTTCATACTATATGCATTGTATTCCTTTTTGAGCAACTATGCTTTCGTCATCGTTTAAGTATAAAAATCAGTCTCCCATTTCTGAATTTTATGTCTCTCAGATGGTTTCCCGTGGAATTATGGCAAAAAAAAAACACCTGTTGCTTAAGTTTTGCTCACAGGTATATATATATATATATATATATTTATATGTGTGTGTGTGTATGCATGCTGTATGTGTATACAGTTGTGGAAGTTATTACATTCACACCGTTGATTACAATAGAACATATAATTTATTAACCATATCATCGCTTTATAACTATGATTAAAAGTGTTTTAGATTGAAATATTTTGAAAATAATACAATTGGCTCGGATTTAAGATTTTCTCAAGAACTTCAAAATTTTATGAATTAAAATATATGTTTAATCATTTTAGAAAATTTAAAAATTTATGCTTTTAAATAATTTGATATACATCGTGCAGTTCATCTATTTTCGTTTCAAAATGTAAAAAAAAAATTATTAATTTTGTAAGAGTGTTTGAAATGATTTTTATTCATCAAATTCTTTGAAATTCCAAATTGCATAGTTGCACATTTTCTATTTAATTGACTTACTGTTGAGAGTATAATTTCTTTGAAAAACTACTTAGAAAATTGTCATAATTATTATATTATGAACCAGATAAAGAACTAGATATGATTTTGAAAGTGTCATATTTGTAAGATGTATTTTATTTAAAATCTGCATTTTATGAAATAATTTTATTTATCGGTAAATTTAAAGCATAATATTTATATTTTGAAACAATTCGTATGGAACTGATATATTTTCTATGATCAGCCAATATATTTCTTATCTTTACTTTTAAATTACAAACTAGTTTATAAACCTCTAATAATATCTTTCACTTGAATGAAAAATTCCATACGCAATTTTTACATTTAGCATGTACAAGATTCTGTACAAACAAAATACTTGTTTAAAAATCATAAATAATATTTTTTAGTACTTAAACATCATTTGTAAACCTACAATTCTTATAAAATTATTTCCACATTTATTGATTTTGTATGCTTATTTTGCACATTTATTGATTTTGTCCACATTTGTATACTTATAATTAGGAATACATAAAGTTCTGTTGATGAGGTTTGCGTCCTCAATAGTTTGTGTGTACAATTGTTTTATTTTCCTAAAATAAGATAAGACTATCAATTGAGAAGACCTACAAACCCCAAACACCAGAAACGAAGTTCTAAAGGATGCTCATTAACTGAAAATATGACATAGTTTATCATTGCCATAAACCAGGATATTCTTTCATTTTCGAAAGTAGTTATTAATTCCAAAACATAACTCACTCCTATCAAAATAACTGATTCACTCTTTTATCGTTCGTATGATTTAAGCTCGTAAAGCTTGAACCGGAAGATTTTTCACATAATACTTTAGTTTTCTTTTCTTATAGATAAATTTCTCACTTACTTATTTTTTTTTCTTTTCAGGCTCTGGTTAGCATGAAATGCATTGAAGTTATGATTTTCAGCGTCTGATCGTCCATCTAATTTAATCATTTACTTTTATATTCAAATCAAATTAATTTAAAGAAAATATTTTACAAATAATTCAATTTATCAAATAACGTATTTAGGACTTGTCATATATAGAAAGATATTTAAATGTCAACATACTGATTCTTTCAGCTTTAGCGAAAGTATTTTATTAGTAAGAAACGCAAAATGATGTTTATTTCAATATTTATGATTATTTTGGTGCTTTTTTAAAATCAAGAATCTTATTCACTAATATGTCTTTTTTTGTGAACTGCGACTATTTTTAAAATGGCCTGGTTGACTTTATAATTTTTGAATAGCAATTCTTTTTGCTTAGGCGAAAATGTCTTATTAAAAATGTAAACAATAAATTTGATTTGCATTTTCTATAGTTAATGAGAATACTATCTCAACTAATCACATATATTACCTTCATTCAATATATTGTTAACTAATCAAAATTTAACAGGATCTTTTTTTATTTATCATTTTTCTTTACTCTTTTTATAGTTATGATCAATTACCTATGTACGAAAGTTTTTCAAAAAAAAATTACAATTCTTATTTTTCTTTATCACAATTCATTTATGTGTGATTCTTAGCTTATATCGAATATTGTATTTTTTAATCAAATGTGTGTGTATCGATAAGATACACACTCATTCTTTCTTTGTAAAGATAGTTTCTGTTAAAGTATAACTTGATATTACATAATCTTAACTGTAATATTTATTGAGAAATGTTAAAATTCAGGAGTGGTATACACTTCTTTTTCAAATACCCCATTCAAAAAGTAATGGCTGCGCATAACTGATTGGTTTCATACTAATTGAAAATTATCTTCAAATAAAAAGAAAACGTACATAAATCTTGACAACTCTTATTATTTACTTGATATAGTATCCTTAAGTAGATACATATTTAATTTAGTATTCAGTAATATCTTTTTTTTTTTAGAATTCTTATAATATCTTAAGGATAAAGCATTTTTTTGGATGATATAACATTTTTATCACTCTAATCTCCTACTATGATAATACAAAATTATTAATTATTATAATACAGATGCCTAGTCTCCGTGTCTTTGATTATTTATTTATTATAAACCATAAAATTAGAGATTGGCGAGGGTAAAGTAATCGTATATTGGGATTGAAAAGTTTCTGATCATAGATGAGAATTAAATACAATGAAAAACAAATTTTGTTATATAACCATCATTCGATGTATTCAATACATTTATTAAAGCAAAAATAGTTAAAGTTAACAGCCACATACCTGAAACTGATATTTCAGTGAGAATATGAAACATGGTGCCCAGTCGTAGATACTGGCATATTAGGTAACGTCACATATTATAGTGGTTGTGTGAGTGTATGTGTATGTCTATATGTGTTGCGAGTATGACGAACCTCGACGAAGAATGTATGTAGCGTGTGTGTTGAAAGAGTGCTTTGTGAATAAATATCAAAGTTTGAGCGGGTAATAAAGATTGTCATTAGTGAAGGGAATGTTTCTTATAGTAGCTTCTTCTCGATATTAGTTATAACATATGAGACCGATGTGGATAATATATTGACTGCTGTAACAATTCGAGGATATTTGGGAGCACAGTAGACTCTGGACAAGAGTTCTTCAAAATGATTACCCTCATGAAGAAAGATTGGCATCTGAAATTTCAATATGCTCTCCATATAAACACTGTTGAGCCAGTTTTAACCAAATCATCTTATAAGATGAAAACAGCTTTATTTAAAGTACAGCTGTAGGCACATTCACTTTAGACGCTAAACTTGTAAACGCCACCATCCAGGGGACTTTATCCATCAGCAAATCAGACAAACATCAAGCGTAATCTTATGTGTCTGGAAATTATGCTTGAACTGAGATACTCAGAAATAAAGGTAATTTCAACAGCAACAGAGAATTTTTTTTTATTTTGGCGTGCTGCTTGTGACGAAAATTCTTTCTGTGAAAAATCATAAAATTAGTAGCCATCCTTATGATTACAAAACCCTTTATTCTAGAGAACTTAATCTCAAGTGTGACTCGACTTTTTCCGGTTTTGAAAATTGGATCAAGCATCATGCTAAACTAGGGTATTACATAACTGGGTGACATTAGGCACATTTTCTAATTCGAAATTGAACTCTCCTTTCAGTACATTCCTTGTGTTCTATTTCAACAGAAAATCATGGTCTACTTACTGCTAAGAAATTCGAGCCTTGTCTTCAACTCAATAAACATGGCTTCTCGCTTGCAGTGCTGATCACCTGATACGTTACCTATCACAAATGTCGAAAATTTCAGCAATCGGCATGTCTCTCGTGCCCGATCGTAACGTAGGACTAGAATAGTAGCACTCTGGTATACTCGTCCTGTTATACTGATTCCAAATAAATTGAATTCATTTACCCCATGGTACAGAAACATTTATTATAGTACATAGAAGTTTGAAGACATACTGTTTATTGGCATTTGGTTTTTTTTGCGGTGTTAGTGCAATAGAGTTTTGTATGAATACAAATAGTTGAACTAATTTTATTCATTTCTAGTGTGTGTGTGTGTGCACGATTGCGTTTAATGAAGTGTATTTAATTTTCCACTGAAGCGAATTATATATTTCGTATCAAATTTACGTATTTCTTATGATTTATATAACTGTTCATATAATTATGTAAAAATTATAAAAATCAGATTATTTATTCACTTGTGTGTCAATGTGTTGGAATGAACTTCTATATGAACGACATATATCAAAATGATCACCTGTAATTTAAAATGTTTTGGTATGAAATATAAAACTAATTTTCAGACTTAACAATCTCCACCTTTACCTAAAACAATAAGTATTTATTCTTTGGCTGGTTATATATATATTTTTTTTTAGTTTTGAATTTTGTATGATTATCTCTTAACCTCCCCTCAGACATTTTTGTCATTTACCTACAATTCTTTCATACCACTGAAAAGCATCTTAAGACGGAGCTTATATTTCAGATTAAAAAATATTTTTAAAAGAAATTGTAAGTGAAAATTTCAAAAGCATTTTTCTCCTTTTATCTTAAATAAAACCCTCTTTTTTGCTTACAAATAATTTTTGCTAAATAAAAAAAACAATTAATTCAATTTTCATTTTACAAATTGAATTTAATTAAAATAAGATTACTAATTTAATAGAAAAAGTATTTCATAATAGAGTTGCATAATGTAAGGAAAGATATGTGGAAAAATCGTAATTTATAGCGAAAAATAATTCAAACTGTCTTCATATCTTATAACCTTATCTTTTATGTAAAAAAGGAAGAATGTTTCATAATAAAATGTATTATTTAAAGAAAAGAATATATTTTGTAAATAATGACAAAAATGTTTCTCGGTAATGAAATGTTTCTCAAATATTTATATAAACAAATAATGAAAGTAGTAAAAATAATTAATTAAATAAATACATATTTTTGGACGATATACTCTCTCAATAGTAAAAAGAAAATTTTAAAGATACTCTTAGTACTTTTTCCACTCAAAATTAATTTTGCTATAGTATGAAACGGAAAGCACTTTTAGAGATTTTGTATAAGACAATAAAAAATTATCTCAAAAGACACATGTAGAAAATCAACAGCTTGGTTTTTATTTACTTAATAAGATGATCTTACAGATAAGAAAGATTATATCTTTCAATAAGATTTGGGGTGGGAGTTTTTATAATGTAATTTTAATTTCTCTCTAAAATAAATTTTATTAATAATTTTACGCTTGGTCAAGTTGGAAAAAATTGCAGGTTTTTAACTCCTTTTAAAAAATGATATGCTTAAAAATATGGCTCAGATATCATGGAAAATATTTAATGTAGAGGGTAATATAATTTTACATAATACATACACATGGTAATTTTATATAATACGTACACTTAATAATTTTATGTAATGCATATACTTAATAATATTACATAACATAACATTACAAAATAAGTTACATCCAGTGCGTTAATAAAACAAAACAATCAATCACTAATTTTCAAATTAATGTCATAGATATATATAAATTATCAGTCATCATTTTTATATAAGAAACTGGAACTCATATAATACATGTAAAGTAACTGAATATTCCCTAACTTCAGTTTTTGATAATTCTCATTAGGGACTTTGGCTCATTATATACATTTCAAGAATTTTATTTTGTGAGACATACACAAACATAAAATTTAGGTAATGAACCTTTATTCATATTTTAAATATAAAACTTGTATTTAGGTAACAACACCTACTGTCTTAAAATTATTTGTGCATTGAATGCCGTTAATATATCCCAACTAATTAAATAAATGTTAAATTATATGATATATCTTTTTTAAAATTTTTGTTTTCAGGTTATTGAGAAAACTATGTAACACAAAAAAGTATATCATAAAAAAATCAAATTAAATTATACATAAAATGAAAATACATTTAAATACATATAGCAGCTTATTTCTATTAAAATTAATTCTACATATAACATCCACTTTTCAAAAGAACTAAGTTCTTTAGCGAAATCATTGTTCAAAGTACAATTTTACAATGAATGCTGAATTGAAAGAATTTAGAAACATAATTCTTTCACATATATTCTTATCTAATTTGGTCAGAAATTCCCTCGAAGCTGTTTCAATCTCTCTGATGAAGATGTTCCTATCATTTATTAATATGGAAACCTCACTTACGTCAACATCATTTTAATTATATGCTCTCGGAATGATTAATGTTCAATGAATATTCGCTTTCTCAAAGGTAATTGCTTAATGCTTTGCATTTACATATCGGAATAAGTCACCATTTCCTTCCTACATCATGAACAGGAAGACTAAATAATAGTTAAAACTTATAATCAAAAATATTTTAATTTCATATTAATTCAAATGTATGGCCTTTATACAACTTAAACATTACACGTAAAACGAAAAGTGAATTTAAAATAGGTATTTCTATCAAACAATTAAGTAAATGTTTATCCTGATAATTAACACATTCCACAGCAAAGAACTATTCAATCGATAATATTTATAAAGAAAAATGCATTTAAGGAAGGAAATAATAGTGCTGTAATTAGAAAAAAAGAGTTTTGAAAAGTCGTAATTGAAAATTTTGTTGTGACAATTTTTGTCGCTTTGCTCATTCATCCTAAAGTAACAAATTTAATAAGAAAAGGTAATTTTTTTTGTTTCATTGGTTTCTGCTTATTGTCTCTCATAATATTCCACAAAATTAAAATATTACTTAACTTTTCTTTCGCTTGGTTCTATGGATTTTAATGAACAGTCTGAATACTTTTCACAATTTCCAATATTTTATATATCTAGAATCTCAAAATTATGCTTATATGAACACACACACACACACGCGCGCGCACACACTCACACACACACACATATGTATATATATATATATGTGTGTGTGTGTGTGTCTATTCCACACAGCTTACAAGCACTGAGACTTCCCGAGTTGAAAATACAGTGCTGATAACATTAAAAATTCTAACAAACGTTTTGTCTAATTGTTCAATTTTCACTCTTCTAAAATTTCAAGAACCTGCCAGAATATTCTTTATGTTTCAAGAGCAGCGTTCTAGAATATTCTCATGTATTATATAAACTTATGTGCTCTTTGCTGAGTGTAGTTGTTTATAGTCTAATAATAAATCTCGTTATTCTCTTATCTGCTGTGTGCTCAATTGAAATTGCCTTAATATCTACTTGATAATATATATATATATATATATTCCTACTCCAGTATATGAAACCCCCGCAATTAATGCAGCTGTTGAATTATCTTCCTTCCTTGTTATTGTTCCTCATAAAGATTAAGAAAACAAATTTGTTTCTTAGACGGTTCCTATACTGATTTTTGTTGTTTTGTTGTATGTTCATGCTTTCTCTACTTAACGGTTAGATAAAACTTTCGCTACTTTATTTGGTACGTTTTCATTAACTTCCGTTTCCAGACAAATTCAGTGTTTTATTTATTGCTCCATAGCTTAAATCACGTATTTGGTAGGCTGCAGAAAATTAATGTAGGATTCTAGAAATAATATCTGCATGTCTTTAGCCAAGTACCATCAACAAAAAATAAACGCAACTGAATAAATTCATTCTCTCTGATTTTTTTATTTGGTAACTCAGTATTGGCCAGTTATTAAAATGTAAAATACCGGATAAATTGTATTCCATAGTTAGAAAATTAATACCATGAGTTGAGGTTTGAGGAAACGAGACCACATATCAATTCCTCTGCAAAACTCCTTTCTCAAATACTCTTATTCTGTATACCGGGTAAAGGAGGCCGATCCGATCCTGTTAATGGACACAATTTTTAACGACTTGAAGATGCCAATATCAGTAAAAATATCTAACCACATTAAAAAAAATATTTAAGTATTTTTAGATCATTTTGTTTCTGTATAGGCCAAGGCTAACATTAATATTGCTCTGCGTATCCCTCAAATCCTGCGTATCCTTAACGTACCACCTGTTTGGAAAGGACACAATGGAATTCTGTTTTAAAATGGTTTCATGTTGAAATAAATTTGAAACTAAAAACATATTTTGTAAAAAATAAAAAAAACTAGTATAATATCAAAACGAAAAGCTATTAAATTTCTAATATTTGCTCACAATTAAGACCATGATAACCTAATTTTCATGGTTGAGAACTCCTGCCCCCTGGAAGATCATTTAGCAAAGATCCCAAGAGGAGGCGAAGAATGTTATCAAATAATGTTTCCTCATTGAGTTTCCCCTTAGCACACTTAGAGTGAACCAGCTATCATGGCTATGACATCCCAGACCATTACTCCTGCCGCGTGGGCAATATATAACGAGATAGCGTGTATGTACCGTTTACCACAGCACTTCCACACTCCATCATTTATCCCCAAAATGAAACAGAAATCATCACTATAAACCCTGTTCTGTCAATTTGCGGCATTCCATGTTGCACTGTTTTGGCATCACTGTAGACGGAGAGGGAGATGTTTCGGTGATAAGGTATGTGCTTACTCAAAAATCCGGGTTTTCTTGAAAATTTTCAAAAGTCACATTTTTATATTTTAATAAAGTCGTCATATTTCTGATTCCAAAAATGGTTTACATTTTTTTCTTTGGTAGCTAAAAACAAAGTTACAATCCCGATTTTAAACAGGAAACTCAATTTAAAGCTACCGGATGTAGAATTTTTCATGACCGAAACCGAAACAAAGCCGTAGGAATATAAACAATGAGCTTAAACATTTGTTTCTTCGTATTTAAACGTTGTGAATGTATAATTTACTTATTAAATGTAGAACTCACTTTTATTTATTTACTTTTTGCAGTTGCAGGGGAAATTGTTAACTATTTCTTCACTTAATTTTGATTTATAGATTTGCATTTTCTGTAAAACTACGATTTTCAGTTCTTTATTGCGAAAAGTCTCATTTCTTAAAAAAAGTATTTCATATATTTAACTGAATTTTTTTTCAATATTTTTTTTATTTCTCTAGGTATGTTATGAACCTCATATAGAATTATTAAATTCGTAACTATTTATTTTGGATCTATTTTTCTTAAAAAAAGGGTATATTTTTTTGTAAAATCATGTTGTAATTAAAGAAATTTCAGTATAACTCAGAAAATTTAAGAGATAACTGAATTTTTCTGCTTTATATGACAAACATAGGTACATTAAATATACTGCTGACACAAAAAGTGACATATATTATTTTGAATTTCTTACATGAGCTTTAGCATAAATGTTAATTTTTACGAAATTGTAAAAAAACAATATCAATTTTTGAAAATTAAAAAAAGTTCATTAAAATAACTTTTGAATTTACCATTTTATGGATCATCGCGACTAAAAACATAATTGTTTAGTAAAAATATTTTTCTTTTTTTCTGAAAAAAAAGTTCTCCAAAGGTAGGAGCATAACTTAAAAGCAGTACACGAAAAAAGAGCTTAGGATGCATATTTGTCTCTGCAAAACGTCTGGAAATAGATTGTGGAACAACAGGCAGCCTTACATCTGATTCTTTCGTAGAACGAGTCACTTGGAAAACCATGAGCACTTGTCATATGTTCCTTTGATCCTTTTGATACTGAATCTTGTTGTACCTGGAGAAGCATTACAGGTCTCCCTTGGAGTGCTATTTCGTCACTGTCTACTCACGTGTTTTGACGACACTCTGACGATTGACTATGTGGAGATCGATAGATATAGCATAAGCATACATGATTCTATGCTAACTCATCAGGTCCCTCTCAGAACTATAACTTTGAATGCCATCTCACGTCCACCTTGGCTACGAGGAAAATCCTCTAAACTCGGAATCGGATAGTCCTTTATGACTTTCAAATGCGCTGCTTCTATATAGGGACTTACTTCCTTGAATGCTCATTTGCAGAATTTGTGATTGAATGTGCCTTTCTATCAAATTAAATCATTCTCACATGAACATGAACTCTCCATTTCTTGCAAAGTTTGGATTGTAACTCACTACTCTCTGGGCGATACTCTCCGATCTCTGTAATCATAAAAACGTTTTTGACGGTGAATTTCATAAAAGTACAGTTATAAGACAATATGATAAAACTGGCAATAATTGATTAGTTTTAAGGAATTATGTATTATTTCTTTCTCAAACAATACCTGGTTTCTTAAAGAATATTTTTATTAGTGAATTTTGAATCAGTGATTTCTGAAATTATGTACATAATATATCTTCTATATAACACTAATTAATTAAATTATTTTCATAAATAAGCATCAAATAAACATGCCTGTTATCTGTATGTTGATGTAATTATCAAAGAACAATTGTCATTTTCATTATTCATTAAAAATTAACTAAATGGTGAATTAGAATATTTTATATTTTAATGTATATTCACACATATCTTATCTGCAACACTTAACTTAAGCTCCCTGTACATTCTCTTATAGAAAATAACTTCCAGGGTCAGCTTTCGATTAAAAGTCCTATAAATTACTTGCAGGTGAGAAGATTAAAAGAACGATATTTTCTTCTAATATTTGCAAAATCGGTTGGAAAATGATAAGATAGCTTCAATTACAGTTAGAGAAATACATCCCTTATCCCTCTTGACTGCTTTTTTGTGTTTCGTAAACTTTTTCTAATAAAACCTATCAAAACTAGCATCAAGAATAAGAAGTGAAATCTTTATAAAGATATCATAAGTTCAAGTGACGAAAGTGGAAGAGACTGACTAATAAACCTGACTTCTTTAATGACTCACCTGAGATGTCAGATGAAAATAAATTTAAAAAGAGAGTACTTCTTTCTAAAGAATCTAGAGTTATCTTCAACAGAAGCTTTTGCTCAGCTTTGATACTTTAGATCGTTCATCTAACTTGTCCCACATCGTGAATTAAAAAAAAAAGATGACCATGTACTTTGAATGTTATGCGGGAGAATTTTCTTTTGGTTTTTCTGTATTTAATGGAACACACCTTATTTCATACATTATAGGAAAGTTTGTTTAGACATATTAAATTTTGTATAACTTCAAATGTTTAATAGTTAAAATTAAAACGAACCAAAATTTTAAGCTAAAATAAAATGGGAATGTTTGAAACTTTCTGTCTTTAAACGCATTGCTACGTGTGTATATATAATATATATATATTAATATAAATAAATTATATCATATATTATAAACAATGGAACCCATTTTAAATAACCTGAAATTCAAGTCTATATAGTTTCTATAGTAGAAAACTAATAAATGATTAGGTCCTTAAAATATGTTTAAGCAGGTTAATTGTATATTTTTGGTAACATCACTTATGATTAAGAAGCAAACCATTGGAAAAATGATGGAAGAAAAAAAAATATTTTCCTATAAAGGGACATTATCATTTAAACAAATATATATCCATACAGGAAAAAATTTATTTACAACAAATATAAGGGGCTTAATATTTTAACACTTTTTTTTAATTACGAGGTTTTCTTTGTGTATATTTTTCATTCGAAATAATTTTAATCTTAATTGTACTATATAGATACGTTCAGTAAGCAGTTTCTTTGACAATCAATTTTATATAAATATGTGTTATTTTAGCAGTGTTTGCTTCAAAACAATACATTTGCATTCGTAACAAAATATACGAATAAATTTAAATTATTCTGTTGTAAATGTACAACAGTAACCTAAAATTTTTAAATAAATAAATCATACATATTTTCTTGAATTAAATTCTGCTACATTTATTTCTTATTTGTTAGTTTCGGTATGTAAATTAGAAACATATGCTCCTATAATGTACATTTTTTGACATTTGTTCAAATGAAATAGAGCAGAAACTGATCTTTCTGAAATCATTTCGGATGTTATAACAGGATAATCACAAAACGGATTTTGATTCTTTTAAATGTCAGGAACATAAAAGTTGTTCCACTTGCACATAAGTAGAATATTCAAACTAGGATTAGTGAATTCCGGGTTTTTGAAATTTTCTTTCATGATTAATTCCACTTCATTTTCCCCCTGTATTTTCAAAAATAGAAGTTGGATGAATTAATATTAGAGAAGTATACTCTTGAAATACTCAATTCAATTGTTCTGAGTTTCCATCTATTCCCTAAGCAGTTCATCGTTTTCTACAACTCGCTAAATTTAATAGAAGTTTTAAAATATATAATTTGGATGAAAAGATTAAAATTTTAGATATTATAAACGCTACATGAAGCTGAAGTAATCTCACTTGCTTTATAATTTGATATGGGATTTAGAGTAATTGTTATAATAATTTTAATAAATCATATTTTAACACTTGTATTAGAAATATAATTTTAATAAAATATATTATAATATTTTACTATAAATGTAATAAAAAGTTTAGTAAATAATATTTTAATACTTTTATATAAGTATTAAAATACATTTAATAAACAAAAAACAGATCAATTGAAAAGTCCTCGGCCTGACACATAGATGCTGCTACTAGAATTAAATCCATATATTGTTTAGTTAGCCCTAACCCTCAAAAGATGAGTGTATAAATTTGACAGCTGTCGGATCATTAGTTTGTGAATTATTGCATTTTGAGTGAAGAAACTTTTGTTATTGTGAAAAAAAATGGATAAAAAGATATTTCGCGTGTTGATAAAATATTGCTTTTTGAACGGAAAATATACAGTTGAAGCAAAAACTTGACTTGATGCCGAGTTTCCGGACACTGCCACAGGAAAATCAACCATCAAGGATTGGTATGCTAAGTTTAGACGGGGTGAAATAAGCATCGAAGACGGTGAACGCAGTGGACGCCCAAAAGAGGTCGTTAACGACGAAAACATTAAAAAAATCCACAAAAAGATTTTGAATGACCGTAAATTGAAATTAAACGAAAATGCAGATACTCTAAAGATATCAACTGAACGTGTACATCATATCATTCAAGATTATTTGGGAATGAGAAAGCTCTAGGCAAAGTGGGTACCGCGCGAGCTCACTTTCGACCAGAAACCACGACGAGTTGATGATTCGGAGCAGTGCTTGAAGATGATCAAGCGTAACCGAGTTTCTGCGTCGATCTGTGACAATGGATGAAACATGGCTGCATCATTTCACTCCGAAATCCAATCGACAGTCATCCGAGTGGACTGCACACGATGAACCCGCTCCAAAGCGTTGGAAAACGCAACAGTCGGCTGGCAAGGTTATGGCGTCTGTATTTTGGAATGCGCATGGAATAATTTTCATTGACTACCTTGAAAAAGGAAAGACCATCAACAGTGACAATTACATAGCGTTATTGGACCGTTCGAAAAAAAACGCATTTGAAGAAAAAGAAAGTGCTGCTTCACCAAGACAATGCACCGTGTCACAAGTCAGTGAAACGATGGAAATCTATGAATTGGGCTTCGAATTGCTTGCTCATCCACCGTATTTTTCAGATCTGGCCCCTAGCGACTATTTCCTTTTCTCAGATCTCAAAAGAATGCTCTCTGGGAAGAAATATTCGTCGAATAAAGAGGTGATCGCCGAAACTGAGGCCTATTTTGAAGCAAAGGACAAATCGTACTACAAAAATGGTATGGAAAAGTTGGAGGGTCGATATAATCAGTGTATCACTTTTGAAGGGAATTATGCTGAATAAAAAAAACTATTTTTGCAAAAAAAATGAGTTTTAATATGGTGGGCCGGGGAATTTTCAATTGACCTGTTATATATATATAATATATATATATATATATATGTATATATATATACATACACACACATATATATATACATATATATATATATATATATATATATATATATATATATATATATATATCACATCAATCAATTTCTCCCGAGACTAACCCAGAGATGGCGCTCGTAGTAAACCAGTAACCAGGTCTTTCTAGAGTACGAACCTTTGCTTGAAACGTGTCAAAAGTTTAAGTCGATCGGACCAGAAACAGCTGAGTTATCGAGGTTGGAGTAAAGTCGTTTTGTAGTTTGTTTAAAAAATGGAAAAAAACCGAGTTTCGTGTTCTGATAAAACATTGTTTTTTAATGGGTAAAAACACCGTGCAAGCGAAACAATGGAATGAAAAATGTTACCCGGACTCTTGTCCATCAAAAGCAACGATTTGTCGGTGGTTTGCCGAGTTTAAACGTGGTCGTACCAACACAAATGACGCGGAACGCTCGGGTAGACCTGTGGAAGCCGTTACACCGGAAAATGTGAGTGAAGTGACAAAAATTATAATGAAAGATCGTAAAGTGAAGCTCCGTGAGATTGCTGAGATGACGCAGATAACATATGGAAGTGTATTTACTGAAAACGGTTTTTTGAAGTGAAGTGAAAAATGTTTTTTCCAAGTGGTTGCCGCGATTGCTTTCGATTTTTTTTTATTAAATAGATATATTCCATACATTTCTACTCCAATGGTGGAAAATATGTTTTCATTGATGTTTAAATATTCTTAACAAAGCATTAAAAATTATTTGATCTCGAAAGAATTTTTTCGATCAAAAAATGTGATTCTGTAAATATAAATAACATATATCTTACATTTTTTGTTTTCTTTATTCAAGAAGTAACCTTTAAACAAGCTTTAAATATTCCATAGGTGTCATTAGTTTTTAAATTAATAAAATAAACTAATTGTGTTTGACTCTGAAAAAAAAGACAATATACTAATGCCTATAACACATTTATGTGTTTTTGTAAATACTACATCCATCTGATCAATTGATGTAGATTTGGATAACCCAAATATGTTATTTCCTCTTCAAAAGCGTAAGGCGTTTTAAAATGTACCTATCAGCAAATACATCAAATATATTTTGAACGATTAAATACGCTGACTGATGGTTATAAAAACAAAAACCCTGTGGCAATTACTTTTTCATATGTATTTCTTACTCAGAAGCAAAATCTTTAAAGATTAACGAGTGCTGCTTCATAAAATGAGAAGGGAGTTTTATAAGATAAACTTCTCAAATGAAATACCTTCACATAAAAATTTAAGGGACATGGACGTTAATTTTAATTGAAGGATTTCCTCAAGAAATATTAAAGTTAAAGCAGACATTCCTTTAAAGTTTTTTTTTTCCTTCTTAAGGATTGAAAGACTTCTGAAGTTTTCATTTCTGTAGTAAATTTGTTAATAAAGTCACATATAAACTTGCATCAGGCTCGATTACTTACCTTAGTTATATTTCTTTAAATAATTGTACAAGTATTTCAATGGAAGCTATCCCCGATTCCCGAATTTAAAGTTATTTTATAAAATAAAGAAAGAAAAAAAAAGAACTGTATTTCTTGAACTATATTATTTTTATTAAATGTCAGTAAAAATAAAGTCCTAAACTCTTATAATAAGATATTCCAAGATGATTAACAAAAATGTTCATTAATATACATGTAATAAAAAGTTATTTATGTTTTATAAAATTCTACAAAACATTTCAAAAACTATTTAAAAATGTCCTGTTATCATTAAATTTTAATGAGTGGTTTTTTTTACTATTTACATATAAAAAGCAAAATTTTATTTCAATGGATATTTATATATTTTTATTATGTATTTTTACGTAAACTATTCTAAAAAGATGATAAAAGTAAATGGATTTGAAACCCAAATAATTTTAATTGGTGCTTAAGTATATATTTTTCAATTTTCTCGAAATGGGTTAGTTATTTAAAAACACGTAATAATCTATGACGCGTAAACATTTTGCATATTCTTCATGTTATGCAACGGTACAGATTATCAGAAAAGTTCTAGAATTTTCAAGAACAATTTTGCACCTGCTTTTAAAACCAGACTAGTTCTGCATGCTTATGTTACATTAATGAAATTTAAAAAGCTGCTAATTGATAATACGAGAATAATCTTCTATTTCCTAAAAATTGAATAAAGTGAAAGATTGTTAATGAAAACAGGTTTATTTTGTTGAAATCTCAGTAAAGGCTTTCATAATTAGAATTGTACAAAAATGTTCATAATAGAGATTCATAATACGATTTTATTTAATAACAAATGAAAACTAAAATAAATATGTATGCGATAATACATGCTTTAAAAATACTATACATCTTGTATAAAAACCTTTATTTTATCAACAGGAATTTTAGAATGATGTTAAATAACACACATTAACAATATTAACACAAATTAAATATTGTTAATTCTGCAAAGAATTTTTTTTTTTTATTATATACACCTAACTTTTTTTTTTATATATAATTTTAAAATAACACTGTTCACCAATATATATTTTTACGAATCTTTTATTCTAACATGAATCCACAATTTTTTTTTTCCAAATAATCAAATGTGTTTACTATCGCCTAATACCTTCTCTATGATTCAGCTACTGGATCAAGATATTATAGCAGCATTTAAAATGTATTACATAAAGGTTTAAATATATTTTAAACTAAGTGGAAGAATGAAATTTGACTGTTTTGGAAGCACGGAGAAAGTTTACGATTATGGATTGTATTACAGATGCTTCTTTTGCCATCAAACAGTTGAACCAATCAACCTGAAAGGCTTGTTGGAAAAAAAAATTGCAGCATGCGTGAAAAGTGGAAGTTTCTTAGTACAAAAATCAGCTGTGTGTTTTGAAATTATAACTCTAGCAATTGTAATCATTAGCGAAAGTTTTAACAACATACACACGGCTGACATCGAAAAATAGATACTAAAAAGCCTTTTGTATGAGGATGATTTGATCGAATTTATGATAATTTATGATAACAAATAAGTGGATAATGACAAAGATGAAAATGAAGTTAAGTTAATAACAACCTAATTTAATTCGCGAGGACTTGAATTTTGTTATAAGTATGGAACACTTTTTTACTCATGCTCGTGTTATAGTAAGTGCAATAAAATGTCAACGTAATCTTAAGTTTTGTGTAGCAGCATATCATCATATAACTTGAGAAGCCACGTAAACACCCGCTTATAACAGACTTTGTATCAACAAAGAAACCAACAGAGATCGTTAATAAGGAACGAAATTCTTCATTAAAATCAAAGACGACAGTTGTGTTAGGCATATTGATACATCTAGTAATGATAGCATTTTTTATCCAGTTCATAATAAATATTCACGCTTATTATAAAGCAGGGATGAATAGTTGGTAGTTTTTTTCCAAACTTCAATTTGAATTTTTATATGTTACATGTACCTATAGATTGAATTTTCACTGTACACTAATTTTAATTTTTGTTGTAATAGAAATGAATTGTTTTTGTTTTATAAGTATGTAATACGGATTTCATTATTACTTTTTTTGCTCAGTCATTTTGGAAAATATTTAGAATTGGCTTATCTTGCATGATTTTTTAAAGTTGTAGAACATATGATCACAAATTTACTATGCATCACATGTATTTCTTATAAGAATTTTTTTACTCGGTTTTATGAGGAACGTATCTATCGTATAAAAAGAGTTAAGTGTATGTCATTTTATATATGTTATAATATTTTTGAGCTACGTTTATTTTTTTGTTCACTTTCTTGTAAAATATTTCATTATTTATTAAATGAGAGACTGCATTACATTTAAATAAATAAAATTATCAAATTGACTCAAACAACAACCTGTAAATACTTTCACATACATTAACGAAAACTTTAATGTTAAGATATCTTTCTCTGACATATTTTACTTTCTTGTGATACATTTTAAAAGAAAATGAAAAGTCTTTTTTTAATAGTTCATATTTTTTGTTAAATTTCTGATGAAGAATTTATATATAAAGGTTTATTATTTAAAATAGTATTTTGAAGATTAAATTTTGACTCCTAAAAGGAAAGCAGATTTCACAGCCTTATTGAATTAATTTATATATTATACCAAAGCTATAACAGAAATTCAATATTTAACTATTTCTTACACTTTTGTATTATTGCTATAAATTCCTTTAATTTTATGTTAAAATTTAAATTATTTTTCGTTCAAAAGAAATATAAAGCTGATATTCATAAATACATTAAGATAAATGAAATATTTATCCTAAATATAAAGCTCAAAATGTTAGTTTGAACAGCTTTAAGCATTTCTTAATCATTTGCTTAATTATTTCCTTATTAATAGTTAAGTTATCTAAACTGATTTGAAAAGTTCAAATTATGATAAATCCTTCATGTTGATGTATACATCATTTTATTTCAATAGCTTTATCTATTTAAGCAAGTACAGCAATGCACAGCATTAGGAAGGTGTGAAAAACGTTAAATTTTGACTAAATTTTATATGTATTTAGGAGCGTCATATTTTTTCAACCATCGATCTAGCTGCTAAATAATTAAGTAGGTAGTAGAGTGTGGGGCTATGTGATGGATATGTGGGGATATGGTAAATATTGTCTCCAACTGTAACCTTTGCGATTACCGATGACATTTCGCTACTGGATGCTGATCTGTATGTACGTAAAAGTAGATGGTACTAATGATGTTCCCGCCCAGTACCAGTAACGTAGTAGTATTCACTTTCTTCAAGAAGAAGGGAATAATGCGGTCGAAATTACACGAAAAATGAGTCAAGTAAAGGTGAAAACTTTATGAGTGATGGTGTTGCGTGAGAATGATGTAGACTGTATAAAGACGTGAAAACTGAAGTTCGCGATGAAGTTAGTCAAGGATGGAAGTCTGTTTAAACAAGCCTTCAACAACAGAAATTTTATAACGACGGAGATATGAAACAAAGCGGTGCCTTACTTCTTGAGTTTGCGAAACCAAGGCAACGATCAATGCAGCCGTTTATTGCCTGAGTGTAAAACGACGGCAAGAAAATGAAGAAAATGAAGAAAGTTGTTGAAAATGAAGAGAAAATGAAGAATGCAAGAAAATGAAGATTAGTTTGTGACATATGTTGTCCTCATTCATGATAATACCTATCTTCACAGTGCTGCTGTAAATAGCTTATGGAGGTGTTTAAATTTTATGTATTTGATAATCCAACGTATAGTCATTACTTAGAGCCGTGTTTTATTCATCTTTTCCTTGAAATGAAGAACTGTCAAGGAGGCGTAAGCTTTCAGACCCATAAGCAGCTTCCAAACAAAGTGCAGACCCATCTCACAACATTGGCGGCAACTTCATCGAAGAAGGTGTTGGAAAGCTAGTCCACGCACATGATAAATGCCTGAATTTTCACGGCGATTTTTTTGAAATTTACCCATGTTTGTATGTAACTTTGGTAACAAATTCATACGACTCTGTACTGTTGTCTTTTTATTTATAGTCCATCGAAGGTTGACAAGAAACGGACTTCAAAGTCTTACATATAAATTTCAAAACTAACAAAAAGTTAAAGTAGATTTCAAGCGATCTCAACGATTCCTTCTTGTAAATTGTTTTTGAGGTGCATGCAACAACAAAATATACACATAACTGTACACAAATCTTCATTGTAATTATTGTTTTCCATGAAAAACACGTATAATGTAATTTGTTATTTAACTATTTCATTAAACATTATTTTATTAGCCATAGAAAACAACACACTAAATTTTAATTTTCAAGCAAATATTTTTTTTTTCATTTTTAATTCAATAATTTCTTTTGTTAATCCATTCCTTTACTTCGTAAATTGCTTATCAATGATATTTTATATTTTTATTTTTAAAATATTTATTTGTAATTAAATAACATTGATGATTAATACATAACAAAATACAAGGAATCTTTTTACATGAACAAAGAAGAGAGGAACTATAGCAAAACTTACTCAAACCATATATATGAAACCCACAGTTATAAGACGCGTTCAATAGGTAGAACAGTAATCATTTCTTCACAAAATATTTTAAGAGTTTTCTTCACATTGTGGTACTAAAGCAATTTATCATCACAATCGAGCTATTAGTGTGTGAAAGTCTATAAATAATTTAAAATTATTTGAGTAACTTCATACCATTTAAAATATTAACGGTGTTTAATTTTTAAAACCGTTTTGCTTAAAACGCATAGTTTTAATATTAAATAGAAATCTTTAAGGATACATTTGGAAAGCATTAAAAAAATGTTGAATTTTTTTTCTATTTTCTTTAAACAAATATTTCAAAGAATTAAGTATTAAGCCCTAAAAGATAGTCATAATGTTTTTTAATGCTAAGGTGTTCTTCATCAGATGTAAAATTTTAGTAAACCAAGATATATCTATTGCTATTTTTAAGCAAATAATAAAACTTAAACCTTTTGATGAATTTTAAGAATACCTTTTTCAACACTAAGCCTTTCGAAATTAAAACGTAGTAAAAGGGATCGAAGTTTTCTAAATGCTCAGTTAGGCATATTTATTTTATAAAACCATTTTTGAAAGATTTTTGGTCATTATCGTTTTTGGAAACGACAGATATTTTCCAATCGTTTTTGCACCGTTCTGTCTCAAATTGGCTCAGTTCCAATCTTCTTGATCTTTTTATCCATGTTTTCAGTTTAAAATGATTTTTTGATGTATCATTTGAATCATGTAAATGTTGAATCTTTTTGTAAATGGACAAGATAACGTCATTTTTTTTCTAAAGTGTATTCAAAAAACAGTAAAATATGTCACCATTTTTCATGCAATTTGTTTTTCTTGAATTGCTTTGCTATTTTTAGGCCAAGAATTATCAGTTATGATAAGAATAAATCTTACACAGAAAGTATTTTCATTTCAATTCCACACCAAATACATATTTATTTCAATTTTCTTAAATAATATAAATATATAAAGGCTTTACAGGACATAAAAATACTTAGTTTACTTTACTAAGGAATTCAAAGTAATTCTCAAGATTATTTGAATCAATTAATAGAAACTAATTCAATATTTATAAAAAAATCGTATTTGTTAAACAGTAAAAAGCAGTAAGCATTCATTTAGATAATTTTTTTTAAATCAAAGACATAAAAAAATCAGTAATGAAATGTTTTATCCATAAATAAATATATCATGTAGTTTGATTTGTGTTGAAGGAAATAAATTCCTAAAATGACGTTTTTTTTTTAAATTTTAATTTGATGAATGTTATTTAACAAATTAAATCTCCACTGCTACTTCATTGTTCTTTTCTAGACACTTAACCTCAAAAAGAAGTTGTTTCCTGGAGTTAAACTACAAATCATAGTCTTTAAATAGTACGAATTAAAAGGATTTTTGATAAATCAATAAAAATGTGTTTTTAAGGCAATTTAACATTTAAATGAATTGCATTTTCACCACAAAATTCAAAGACATCCTATATTAAGGTTAAGTATATACACATAAGTTTCACACTTGCTTATGTTTGCTTTTATTGTAACACATTTTATAATGACATGCATATAATATGTAAAATCTGTAGATCATTATTAGAATAAATAAAACCATTTGAATAGGATAATTTATTAAATTTTCCATTCAGAAAATTATATTGAGATTATAAGGCACTAAATTTAATTTTACTAAAATATTCGTTTCAATGTCTTAAGCTAAAAATTTTAATCTTCAAATATCTCAGAGATGATTTTGCAGCAATATTATATATATATATATATATGTATATATTCGTGTGTGTGTCATTTTTAGATCGCAAAACGTATGAAAAATAAAATAACAAATTTTAAAATTTGAAGGTTAATCAAATACAAACAAAGGTCAATAATATAATGGGTTTAAAAACATAAACTTATATGATCGTATATAGAGTAATTCATAAGGGGAAAATGCTAAAGTGAGGAGATCAACCAGAAATTTAAAGAAGACAACAAGTCAAAAAAATTAATTTATTAAATGAAAATATAGTTTCTTATGAAACTAACATTTAGAACAATAATATATAGAAGACATGTATAAATTCGAATAAAATGAAGTACCAAACTGTAGCAATAAAGGACATTTGTATCAGATTATAACATCTATAGCAATTTATATTAAAATATGTAAACTAAAATTAATAACTAAAATATTCGAAAAAGAAATTACTCCACCAAAACATACGACACAGAAATAAAAGAAAGTGGAAAATAAGAAAGGAAAGAAAGAAACCAAGAAAATTCAATTTAAAATGTTGATTCAGACTTAAGACAAAAATTGTTTGATTACACTAGGATTATGGATCCAATCTATAGTTCTCTCAACATAATTACTAAGTATAAGAATAGTAAAAATCCAAGTATAAGAAAATTTGTATATTGAAAGAATAAATTTAGCAAAAGAAATAAAAGAAGGTACAATATTTCATGTGAATAAAAATTTTCATTATTCAAACTAAAATCATCTATTAAATATAAAATAGGCATCCTTTATATAGTTTATTTAAAAAGTAATAAATTTTAATTCAAAAGATAAAAACCTTACATACCACAAACTCATGAACTGTGCATAACTTGTAAATCCCAAAAGAGTCCTATTTATAAAATATTAATCTTTTTATCTTTTTAAATGACAGTTTTTTTTTGTTTTTTTGAAAGAAGGATAAAAAAAATAACAATTATAACAAATTTTACTATTCAATAGAAACCTATTACACGAAGGAGGCATAAATACAAAATACATAGATTCTAAAAATTTATATGGATATATTTTTATATGATTAGAATTTCAAAATCAATGTCACTCCTGTTTTTAGTCATTGCTTGAGCAGATGTTCATAGAATATGGTCTTTGATTTTCTGCAACCAGTCAACATGTCAATAGATAACCAGGTACCTCGAAAATAACATATTCGTAGAGCGCTAAATGAACAAGTAAAGGGTTTGAACAGACACCAACGATTGAAATTTCGAAATGGGCGGTTCTGTAATTAAGCTATATAAGCTCATATACAATGCAATGCTACAGTGCTGAACCGAGTGCAAAAGCAGTGGGCTCAAAAGAACCAGACTTTAGGAAATTCAGCATGTGTAGAAAATACACCCTATCTACGTGATAGTGATAAACCGTTCCAACTATCTCGACAAATGAAATAACGTTGAAGCATTGATACATGCATTTTATTATTATCTGTTTGAAGAATTTTTCAGATCTCCGGGTGCGTTAACTGCGTGCAAGTGTTCCTTTGTGCAGCAGCAACCTCCTGTATAAATAATAAAAATCAAAGGTAGCTTCAGCTTCTATAAGCTGGTTGATATCGTCCCTGGCATGCAACGTTAATATGTCATCATTTGCGATTACTCCTCTCTTCATTTTGGTCCATATCTGCATGAAAAAATAAACTGGTTAACTGGCCATCTTCTGTAAAGCTTTATTTAACGTCAGGTCTTAATAAAACCAAGAGTGATTATACAGAAAATCAAGGATTACTATAGATTATCTCATAGACGAATTATTGTTGTTCTTAAAGAAATAAGTACATCAGAGCAGTTTGGAGATCCGACGTTTTGTCCTTTTTTAACACATATCTAGAGCTATATTTCAACGACAATAGTTCGTTTAAGTATATATAGGAATATTTATGCTTTATTTTCAGGCCAAACGGATACCGCTTCTTTCTTAGCCTACCTAATCATCAGATGTATAACTTAGTAAACATTCCAGGATATCATCATCTGATACAGATGAACTTTGGGAGGAGTGAAAAGAAACTGAAATGCTCTTTCGTAGATACTTATCAAAAATTTATTTTATTCCTTTCCGCAATAAACAGAAGCACTAATTGAAGTATATAGAGACCTCATGAAATACTATTTGTAGA
>BMAW01084145.1:0-26501 GCA_019974015.1 Nephila pilipes | reverse complement strand
AAGGGGAAAACATTTTGTGATGGAAGCAGGTCACAAAAGCTACCTATATTTCTCAAAAAAATTCTTCTTAAATTTCCACATTCTTTTCTTTATTCAGAATATGTTGCAAGAAGATATTATTATATACCATCTATGCTGTTTTTCACTCGTTTGACATGTGTTTAACTCGTAAGAAACTAAAGTTACGAAAAGTATCACAATCAGCTTTAAACTGAAAAACTGATACTTTATCCATGTTAATTAATTATATCAAAGAAAAAGTGCATGGACTATGCCATATTTTATAGTTTTTTTTGTTCTAAAATTGTATTTATAATTCTTGTAGTTAGCACTATACGTTTGGATTAACATATGCTTCAATATTTTTTTCTTTAATTTTACAGAAAAAATAAATTATATTGTTTTATTTTATTTCAGTTTCTTATAATAGTACGGAGGGCTGTACAATAAGTTCTTACAAAAAGGTAGAACATTAAATTGCTATAGGTAGATTTATTTTTATTTTTCAACATATTATACTTATAATTTTGAGTTCGTAATAAGTATATGTGAAGTGTAAGGAAAATATTTCATAATTTGAGTGGTTTAGTGAGTTTTCTTTTTCAACTTTTGAAATCGAACCATGGAAATATGTTGTTATAATGAAAGATTTGTGTATAAGATATATTATGTTATAAGTGATGAAAAAACTTAATAATTAGTTTTGTTGGAAGTAAAAAGTTGTTACACATTCATTTTGAATTTCAGGCATAAAATTACAATTATTGAATACAAATTTGAACTCTAATTATGTGTTACATTTGTATTTGTGAAACTAAAGCGTTAGTTGAAAAGTTCAAAAGAGTGTTGAAACCCAACTAATGTGTTTTCATCAGAATTCAGAGTAGAGTTGAATAAAAAAACAATTGGGAATTTGATATTTATAACTTTGAATATGTTTCATTTTAATTTTAAGTGTTTTAGTATTGTGTAATTTTGAAAATAAAGAGCCTTGATTAGAAATTTAAGTAATTTAATTTGAGTGTTTGATTTAAAAATCAAATGTATATATATATATATATATATATATATATGCTCTTAACGATTTTATTACGGTATACAAGTGCTTAAGCACATATAACACTAACAAAAGAAACCCTTGCACCGTTTAATTTTTGCGTCAGTTAAAGATAGACAAAATCGTGGCAGATTGAAAAAATTTACTGGATTTCCTCTATACTTTGATCTAGAAGAATCAAACCAAAAACTACTGAAGAATTTTCTGCTTTAAGATTTAATTGCAATTTATAAGTTCTTGCATTTGAAATATTCCAATGAATTAGAAACTTGTTCTAACACTATTTTCAATACACTTAGTGACATAAATTTTCTAGATAAATCTGCTTTACTATCTGAAATGTCGAATGAACATTAACACCAACATTAGAGACAGATGATGGTAACAAAACAAGATACTAGCAATCCTTATCAAATGAAATTACTTCTTCAAAGCCAGATGTTGACTGATGTATCATAAAATTTAATCAATGTGGAAAGAGAAAAATATTCTCTCAGGATAAAAAATGCTTTTAAACAGCAGTATCCTCTCAAAACCAAAACACAACCATTCTCAATGATTCAGTACATTCTGTTTCTTCATTGGAGGCAAGACAACCAAATAATTCCTGTCTTTCTTTTGATTTAAAAGATATTGTTGATCTATTGAAACCATTTTCATCTAAGGATAATTACAGTATTAAAGCATTTATATCTTATATAGAAGAAATCTTTGTATTGCATCGGATCACCAACCCCATTCGTCAAGTTTTCTTTGTAAAAATGTACTTAACTGGTCCAACTTTGGCACTAATTAGGACAATTCGTGTATTAAGAAATCGAAAGTAATTGAGAAAACATTTGTTTGATGAACTTTTGGAGAAAATTTATCTTCTTCAATTGCATAATATGTTGCATCCTCCGAAACCTTACAAAAATATTTTTTGTCTGTGCGTGATATAAGTCATAAAGGTTCACTTGATGATTCATCTTTATTTGTTTATGTAATTAATGGTATCACTAATTGCTCTAATAACAAAATTATGTTATATGGCTGTTAAATCATTCCTGAATTTAATAATGCTTTTAATTGCCTCAAAACATTCGAATATAAAATTCGATTATCATTCTCGAAACGCAAGGATTGATCACAAACAAGCTGCAGAATCCCACTGTTACACCTGTGGACCACCCTTTCCAGACGATCGTGACAAATATTCATCACTCGCGATCGTCGTTCACGCTGAACGTACCAAATGAGCATCACTGGAGAATGAGCTCAGGGGCCGAATGTTTTTCTTATTCGAATTCTACGGTGGAACGTTTTATAAATATCACTAAATGGCGCCCTGTGTCCATTACTTTTGAAATGAATAGTAGCTTTAAGATCTTGATCTTTAGTTTGATCACAGCATGTCTTAACTCTGTATTAAGTTCTCCAGCTGTTGTGGGGTAGGCAGGAAACCTTAATGTAAGCTAATTGAACTCGGCTGTTTAAACTTACATATGATGTACATTCATGTTTCTAGTTTTCGTTTTTGCTATGCATTTTTTATTTCTTGCTTTTTAAAGCTGTACCGTCAGTATTGTTTGACTTTGAGTTGATTTTGGATGTATTTCGTTAACTTTCTGTTTTATTTCGAAGGCCTTGACTCTAAAGGGAAGTTAGCTCTCAGTTACCCTTACTTCTTAACATTCATAATTATCAACGTTTCGTCCTTTCATGTTTTAAATATAAATTACTGCCTGATTGTTTAATCTCCACCCAAGACACCTCCCAGTATATATATATATATATATATATGGGTGTTAATTGCAAAAGTAAAATTATGTTTATAAACTATGATAGTTAATATTACATTACAAGAAGGAGAGGGAAGATGATAAAACATAAAATAAACTGTTGTTATGCCATTTGTAATCCAATTAATGTAACTGGTACATATCCGGCTTGGAAAAACGAGCTTATTTTATGCAAAATTTAATAATTCTTGCTTTTTTAACTAAAAACAACTGAAATCATATTTTGGTATTGAGATATATGTTTAATTAAGAAATGAAAATCTAAAGGTGCATCTAAAAAGTACTTCTAAGGAAAAATACATCTTACATAACATAATCCACATTTAGAATGCTTAACCACTTAATATATTATACACTGATTATAATTATAATTTCAAAATTTTAAACAATTATAATTTTGAAATTCTTAAATCTTATGATTAGAATTTCTTATCATTTTTGTTCAAGTATGGTGTAATATTTCAACTTTTTTAATATTTATTAGAAAATGTTATATATACTATGTAAGAAATAGCTAAATTTTTTATGCGAAAAATATGCACATTTTACATAAAGTAGATTTTGAGGAAAGTGTACCAGAATCCTAAAATTATACATTTTGATGAAATCGTAAATACAGATATATTTTTTTAGGGCGGGTTACATTTGTTTGGAAACTTAAATATTAAATTGTCGAACATTCTATTTATAAATGTTTCATAAATAATATATCTAAAGATTAGTAGCTACTTTTCTTTCCTAGCAGCAAATTGAAAATAAAAATTTGACATCCTCTTCGAACTTTAAGCAATTTTAAATATTCTACATTTTGAAACATTTTTAAATTTATATGTTTCTTGCAATTTTTAAAGGTGGTTAATACAGTTGTACAACATTTGATTTTATAATTTTACATATGGGATTTAAGAGGGTAAAATTTTATTATTTGCTTTTTGCCTTTCCTTTTAAAGTCATATAATAAATAAATATGAATTATATTCAGAGACATTATATCTACAATTAGAAAATATACAAAATTTCCTTGGAAAATTATTTTCTTTATCTTAAAATTATCTTTCCAAAATTTGAAAAAAAAATGAATGTGTATCGTGTGCGTTAAATTAATTAATAATATCTTAATTCATCTGCTAAATGAGAATGTATAAAAAAGAGAGAGTTTTGTTGGAAGTTATCAACAATTTGTTTCAGAAAAAAGTTTTAAATGTAAGATTTTAAGTTAAAATAATGCATTATATATATTTGTTTTTATATTATCCAGATCATTAAGTTATTTCTTAAGAATTTCGTAACAGATAATAATTCTGAATTCATTCTTATATTAATTGTAATAATAAATTACAAATTATTAAATTAAAATAATCGAAATAGCGCTACTTATAGAAAAAAAAAATTAAAGATTAATGAAATATTAAAAGAGAACAATGCATGATAAAGCTGCTCTTCCTCGAAACATCTTAGATCAATTTTTCTTAGTTCTGAAAAGATCGTGTTTAAAATAATCACTTCAGTAAGATTTCTTTCCATGAAAGCGAAAAGAATCCCATTTTATCACATAACATGAAATCAATTTGCATGGAGGAAACTAAATTGCTGCCTTCCTGAATTCCGAAAGAAAAGCTGCCTTCACACTTCAACCTATGAATAATTTATGAAACAAATTCTCATTTTAGATGCCCTTAGGTTATTGTATTACAAGGAAGAGGGGGAAAAATAAGAAAATCATAAGAAATGTGTGAAGTTTTTCAATTTCATGTCTTAGATAGGTATCCGTAAGCTGCTTAGGATTTCCTCTCAGGAAAATAAAATATCTCCAATAATCTAACTCCAGCGACATTTTCGTAACATATTAGTAATGACTTTTGATGCAAGAGAAATCTTCGAAGAATTATTATCTATGAGAATCGAGAAAAAAGAAAGTGATGTCAGATGAAGACATGTCAAGAAATTATTTAAGCTCTTCTTTCCAGACAGCATTTCCTTTGGAAATGTTCCGATGCTTGAGTTGAACATACCGTACATTTTAAAGAAATTCCATAACATTATTATAATTGTCATCGGAAATTATATTTTCATCACTCTCTCTTTTTCTTCTTATGTTTCTAAATAAAATGATTGATTTTTTTTTAATTCAAATACGCCATCTTATGTCTTATAAGAGCTTACAAAAGCTTTAATGTTTCAAAATTTTTCTCATATTCCCACATTGCTGAATTATTTAAGAATACATTGCAGATTTTTTTTAAAAAAAATAATGTTTCATAATTCATCATTGTCTATACTTTATAATCAGCGAATAATTGGAATACTTTTTAATAGTGGACAATAGTCCATATTAGTGATCCTACCCAGTGTCATTTATGTAATGATTCATCTAATTCTGAACGCAACTGCATAATATCCTAAGCCTACTAAAATTTTATTGAAAAATATGGTTAGTTATTCGTAATAAATTATCAAGATATTTCAATTTATTTTATGAAATCTTAGAAGAAAATATTATTCTACTTAAAATTTCATTAAACTAACTGCATATATATATATATATATTTCTTGGTTACATTTAACAGATGAAAAACTGCTTCACAAAATCATGTGCAAGTTATGGATCCTTTTTTGGGCTCGGAATGAAAATTTAACTAATGGAGAATTTAATTTTGAGAAAAGTAACTTTTAGTTGCTTTACATTGATTTGTAATAATATCATGAATTTGTTTGGTACATAAAAAAAAATGCTTCTTTGAGTGATTAAGCCTTAAATAGTAGCTTTTCGACAGAATTTTACATTTTTGGTAAGTAGTATGGCTAACTTACTCATCTGTTAAAATATTGTGAAATAAAGAATGTGTTCAAAGCTTTGAAATTAATTTGAAATAAACTTTTTAATGTTTTAATATGACACTTGGACCTTCAATTTCGTACATTCGTTAATGCTTAATAAGCTAGTTCCTTGATTCTTCAAAAAATGTCTCATTAAATAAATAAGACATTCTTATTTTAATATATAACAGATAATGAAAATTGTTATTTCATTTCCTCGACAATATACTAAGATATCGAATTTCGGAGTGATACTTTTGCTCACAAATAGCCCATATTTCTTTGTATTTGGAAGTTAGTGAGATACCAGACATTTAAATAACATACCTAGATTTTAGGCATCTCGGGAGATACAATGACATATTAACTCTATGTAAAAGTTATTTAATATAACTTTCAGGTATATCATCAGAATAAGCACTTTTCCAAAATTATAGGAAACAAATTTAAAAAATCAATTTTATTCTATTTTTGTAATTTTTAATTGAATTAGCGAAAAATAAACGACATACTTCAAAGAGAAGCTCTTTTTTTATATAAATAACTTTTCCTTTTTTAGAATTATTATCAATGTATTATATGGTCAATAAAACTACTTCAGTCTTTTGGTAGCATGAATTTTTATAATTCTGTCAAAATTTATTTTATATTAAGATTTTATTTACCACGCTGAAATAGTTCAATGCCTTTTTGGCAAATAGTTATCGATTGATAACTTGATTTGAGACGCAATGATTAGAATTTTACATCAATGTATTTTATGTTTTTATAATTATTGGGAAAAATAATTAATCACATGCATTAAATATATAGATTTATGATTGTAGGAGTATTAAATGATGTTTGTATGCATTTTGAAGTTGTAGCTACATGACAAATTGTTCTTGAATATATTTTTGTAAGTGAAAATCGTTTTACAAGGAATGAAAATAAAAATTAGAATCGCCTTTGTTACTTTCATTTTAACTCAGGCAAATATTTTTTCCTAAAATGTATTCGGTTATTATAAATTCTAAATTGCTTTCACCTTTAAAAGTGAACTCATTCGACTATGAATGTTTCGATTCGATATCTTAGGTAGATATTATCACACAGTCTATATCCCTAATTCCCCTCAATGAATATTAATAAGCCTAAATTGAATGCACTTCCAAACTAAAGTTTCACAAAAACGATTACTATCAAGAAAAGAGAATATATTTTTTAAATTCCAAAAGAAATTTTCTTACAAGCAAAATATTCAAAAAAAAAATACAAAAACGTTGCCAATATTAATAACACAAGCAATAAAAGATGATTATGCAACCGAAATAATTGTAAAATTAAATATTAAAATTAGAGCAAACGATAAATTAATTATGTACACAATAATATTCTTTTCTGATATTAAAATAGAAGCTGATGATAAAATATTAATTTAAAAATATCTTAGTAATATAAATATACCTTACGCAAACTTGTAACATCCGGTTACCCCGGATGTTATCTTGTGCCATCACTAATATCTAATATTAAACAATATGACACCAATAATTACAGAACCACCAAAACCACTTTCAACGTTTATTAATATATATCCACTAAGACAATAATGATATAGCTCTCCAAGTCAAGTTTATTAACACTTTAATTCAACCCACCAATAATAATCTAACAGCTTCTTACCAACTGCAAGTATGAATCTGGAACAACTGCTGAAAACACTAGCACAATTCTCAATCCGATTGGTTTACACTCGGACCTCAACTCTAATCCTTACAGCAGCCTTTCAATACTATAGCATTTAGATTCCACCTCCTCTCGTTACAACGCCTCTCTGATCCTCCTTCTCCTCTCCTTCTCTACTCCTTCAGACGGAGTTTATATACTTCTTAATTTAACCGCTTCACTTCATTCCTAACTGCTTTGCATATTACCTTCTTCATCACGTTTCATTTTTGGTTGGGCAAAGGTTGTTTAGCGAAATCAATCAATCTCAATTGAAAGTCCCCAAGGTTAGTGAAGAGAAACCGCGAATAGCCCAATGTCACAAACTAAATATAGTTAATATAATCACTATGTATTATAATAGCATTCTCGTAAACCTAACACCATGTATTATTTATTTCATACTCACGAATTATTGTTAACGCCATCTTTTAAAAACAGCAACGTATTAACATTTGCAAAAAAAATTGAATTCTTAATTTCTTACTCAGTTAATATGCTTTATTTACAATTTTTGTATATATTTTTGTAAATTATAAGAAATTGGACAAATAAGGAAATTACATATGTTTATATAAATGAAAAGAAATTGTACTAGTAAGAAAATTACACATTTTTCATCTGTTTAGTCCTTAATTACTATTGAAATTTTACTATACTTCTGAATGAGCTATTGTAGGAATATATGAATTCTTAAGAGGCAATTTGGCTTATTAATTTCTAAAAAGGCAGTATTTCGTTGATATATATGCATAGTATCTACATCGGCTATCTTGTTACAGTAAAATATCAGAAAAGAATTTAAACCCTTAACTCAAAAATAAATATTTATTGTTATTATTAACATAATAGTTTCCAGCAAAAAAATCCAAAAAATCAGTAAAAGTTTTAATTCTAAAGTAGTAAAATATATGATGCCGTATTATTCAATATTTGAAGATAATATAATCTTCTATAAATAAATTGAACAACATTTCTAATTATGATTTACTTACATAGAAACATTAAAGTTTACAGATGCAAGACTATTTCTTAAAAGTTTGTTAAGAAACTCACAGATTGACAGATTAAAATTTTTCTTTCAAAGAGTGTATTAATTACATGGTAACATAAACTGAGAGTGACTTTCCTTGAAAGAATAATTATATGTCCTCGCACTTTTATTATCACTAATTAGAGCAAAGTTTAACACTATACTTCTGAAATATATTCAGATAATTATGGAAAGTTTCCTTGATATCGGATTAAAAAACCAACCTATATTTGTTTTCTCCATACACACTAGTAATAAACTTATAACATTCTTTCTTTCAGTACTCAATAATATTTACAGAAATTTCCTTCTCTCAGCAAATGAACATTAGTGTCGCTGCTACATGAATGTACTTTTTGAGTAAACTTGTACTTAAAAATGAAATATGCTAATTTGTTCAATCGAGATTAATGTCATATTGGATAAATATTACCAAGTACAAAACTTCAAAGGGAACGAAGATGCTCTTAAAAGAGTATTTTATTTACAATTGTTGACTTGTTATTTGTCTATTAAAAGATCAAAATAAGTTTTTATACACAATAAATAATTGTACGTAAATAATACACTTAAAATATTCTCAAAGTTTATTTTTGAATACCTTTACTTTAAATGAGAAAAAGAACATAATTAGATAAAATTCATGCTAAAAGTTTTCCGAAGGTAGGAAGTAAGAAAAAGCTATGTTGAGGAAACGTTTTGTTTTTAAATTAGATATATGTATTCAAATAAACTTACACACACACACACACACACACACACATATATATATATATATATATATATATATATATATATATATATATATTGAGTTGAAAGTATTCTTCATACATTTTAGAGAAAATATAGGAGAATATAGTAAGAAAATCGGTTATTGTTAACTCTGCATATGTAATTTTATTAAAGAATTTAAATGGCATTTACTACTCAAAGAACAATTTGAAAAGAAAAAAAAAAGGAAAATCAGTTCTTAAGCATCAGTTTGTCACATGAATATAACATAAATATAGGGATATTTTTTATCTTTGACAAAATCAGATCAGAATATATCGAAAAATATTAAAATATTATTTAAAGACTTACTGCCAATAATCTTTCAATCATTTGAAAAGAGACAAAATAATTATATCTTCGAACTTTTGTGAGTTGATTCTGTTTGCTAACGAATTATATTCTGCAAGGGATGCAATAAACTGATATGTGTGGTAAATGTTGGCATTTTCTGTGTACAATATTCAAATGATTTTGAGTTACATTAAGTGGTAGAATGTATATAAATCCTCAGTATTTCGAAGCTTAAAGCTAAAATTTATTAACGTCAATCCGAAGTAAAAGAGGTATTTTTTCATGTTTGTAAACCTCATATTCAGCCATCAAGTATGTCACAGAAATATAGTAGTAGCTATAATTTGAATAAGATTGATTCAGTGGAACATTTTATATTCAATCGAACAAGTTAGAATTAGAGGCTGGTTCAATTAGTCCCTTTCTTTTACGACAGATGGCACTTCTGAAGGATATCTGATCCTTATTAAAAAGAGCGAAATAATTAAATATGACAGATGTTCAGAGAAATTTCGATTTGGCAGCAAAGAAATCAAAATTTGATTACTTCCACATCGATTTTCATCGCTGCGCTCTAAGGTCATCAAGATCGAAATCTAAATCAATCACTGTACTCCAAAAATCAACCAAAACGCAAAACAATGGGTTACTTCTGGAGAATATGCTCCACAGTAAATGAAAACTATCTCATCAGCCGGAATGGATATGGCGTCGATTTTGCAATTGGGATAAAAATGTTGTCTTACTCAGATACTGCTTAGGACCAATTGACAGGTTAGCAACCAATTGAAAATACTACAGTAGGTTACCTCGTTCCATTTTCCAGTTTCTTATATTTTATTTTACATTGTTAACATGAATATGTTTTAAGGTACCCTCGTTTATACTTTGAGAAAGAATTTATTCATGACATAAGACAAAATTTTCCCTGTGAAACAATTTTTATTATTAGTATATGTTAATTAATGAAGGGATTTGATGTGTAGATTTATTTAAAATTTCGATTTTAGCCACGATCTTTACAATTATTTTCATAACAAATTATTCTCATGAAAATAATTGTAAAGATCGTGTAATAATTGTAAAGAGTTCAACACCTATAAAATTACAAAAAGCTTGAAATATTTAATCTTCTGATATCACATTTGACTTATATTGTAACACTGATTTATTTATTCTTCCTATTAGTCGTATCTCTAAGCTTCCCTTACAGAGCGAAATAACTTAATGCTTTCTAGACAAACAACAGCATTTGTTCTCCTTACGTACATATTAATAAAATTGAATTCACCGCTTACAGAAACATACGGTATTTATATGTTTGACCAACTATGAAACAGGAGAAGCTTCTGGGAACAATTATTCCGATGATTTTGAACATTTGGGTTTATTAGTTTTATTCTTTATTTAATTCATATTGTTTTAAATATATTTAAAATATTTCAAGTTATATTATGGTATCAGTGAGTGTTTTATATCAAGCATTAACAAACGCTGATTGAAATTTTAATAAGATGTAATTTTACATGGATCAATCGTCTTCTAGAGCAAGATATCGTTCATTTGAAGAATTCTCAAGAACACAATTTTGCAGGTATATTGCAGTACTTAACGAATACATCTATAAAATGCTATCATTTTTCCTTTTCGTTAGAAGTTGAAAAATCAAATAGAATTCGAAATTTGTTATACATATATGAAACTTTTAAATTATTTTTAATGTTTACAATAACATACACATGAAATACTGGAAATAGAAAATTAGTTTCAATTCATTATTTCAGGTTAAATAACACATTTAAAAATATAAACATTCCATTAAATTTATAAAAATAAATATTGCACGAATAATTGTCTATCTTAATTTAATAAAATAAAATTTGGGGAATTATTTTTTGATTATTTAATTTTTTTTTCGTTAATTCATTTTAATTATACATATATGCATACACAACTAACCATGCAATCATCGGTCAGGTATATCAAAATTTAACAAGTATTTAAAGTTAAATTTATCAATTTTTTACAAAACAATTTTGAAATATTTACAAAATATGATTATTGAAGTTAAAATTCTAGTTGCAGAGTGTTTATCACATATATTTTTAGACTCAAAAATTTAAAGGGAATTTTTTTTCACATCCAAAAAGGCGTGACTGCGTGGAAAATATTAAAAAAAAACATTTAAGGAGTTTTTTCAAAATTTTCTGAAAAATCCTCAAAGTATACCTTAATTTAATTTTAGTTAATTTTCATACATGTGTATATGTTTATTTTGCATTAGTTTAATTAATTACTGAAATGAAAAGAAATACACATTTTTATTTTGAGTCAATAATTCTTTTTATAATACAAAAAAAATTACATTTTAAATTAAGCAAACAGTAATATAATACACACACAAATAGGATGCACCCAAGAATTTTATATTTCTATAACAGCAGTTATTTTAAAGCATTTCTGTATTTATTTAAGGATTAAGAAAAACTTATTTAATTAAATGGTGTATTAATTTAGTTTCATTACCTTTGCATGAAACATATGTTTTATTATATAACTCTTTCTAAGAAATCCTGATATATATTAGGAGGCTAGCATTCATAGTAATAACCTGTTAATTCTTAGACAAAATTCAGTTGAATAACTTATGGGTATAAGATTTGAGGATCACCCGATTCTAATATATGACTTATTTTTATGTATTTTAACATATTAAAATAGAATCAAAATTTCAAAAATGAAACATTAAGAAATATTTCTTTGCGAAGTAATATTTATTGAAATATAGAATGCATTTTTTTAACAAGAAACATTTTAAGCTGTACATATTGTTTTGTGAAAAATCCCACAGTTAATGTAAAATATATATGACATTTAATCCCTGATGCTTTGAAGTAAAGGTATTCAATTCATCACAAGTTACTACACATATTACACATATATAATCTATATATTGTTATCTGTTAATTATAATGAATACATGCTCAAATCACACAAATGACCAACTATTTATTCTTAAGATAATTTTAATTCTTAAAAAAAAATGATGGATGTTTAAGACATTTTTCAATTTATACAAATCGAGTTTTGCAAATATATTTAATTTTTTTTCACAATACATTATTCTTAAATATTATAGTTGTTATCTCGTTTTCATTAAATGATTTTTTTTTCGAACATGAAAACAAGCATAACATTCGAGAATCAGTCTAACTGAAAGTTGTTTCTCCAAGAAAGGTGAAACGGCAAGTTTCTAGTAACTTTCCTTCGAAACTTATGACAAATGCATATGTAAAATCTTACATGACTTACAATTTCCATAACAACAAGTTAAAGAGAACATTTCGTGTCTAAAACAATGTTTAACAACAATATATTAATGCTAGAAATTTTAAAAGCGAACGAAGGAAGAAAGGAAAGAAAATCAGTTCAATCAAACCGTATGAATTTAGTTCGGTCAACCATTTATCATTAGGAAGCAATTCATTCATCATGAAACCGAAGAGACTTTTCTCCTGTAAGGTCCTCAGTGCCTTTTATCTCTATAAAGCTGTGTCTTGGACTGTTTTTATGTTGTTTCCCTTCGATGATAGGCATTATTGTTGTGCAAATTTAACTATTTAAGAAACGTCACTTCGAAATTTATGGTCCAATGCTTGGAGACATTATACAATACTGACAGAAACGAATTCATTCTTTCCAACGAAATTCAAAACCTAAAGGTACAAAGGAAAAAAATTTGTTGAGAGAAAATGATGGAGAGTTTCTCTTCTGGATCTTGAGATTGATAACAGTAATTTTAGATTTTTGTAGCGCTAGAATGGATCAATACTTTTGAAAGGAAGACCTAAGATAGTTTGTATACTTTTGAGCCATTTCTTTCTTTGATCATTGGTAGATCTAGTTTCTTATCAAATTCAGTGAATTCTCAATAGAGACTATAAGTCAAAATACATTTCCTGCCTATGTTACTTCTATGAAAGTAAGGCTGTTATTTGATACTAAAAATATCGTGTCATTTTTTTAGAACTTTTCTCAATTCTACAAGAATGTATCAACTCAGCGTAATTTAATTTTATGTTTTTATTCTTTACTTTTGTCTTCGGACGCATGAAAAAATATTATGAATTGAATTTTATTCAAATACATTATTTCTATTCTACTTTTTCTATATACGGCAAACATAAAGAGATTTAACTTGGATATTGTTAGAACATGAACAAAAACTCGAGAAATAAACGTGATTAAAATATTAATATAATAAATAATTGTAGACCCTAATGATTTTATAAGCCTCTACTTATAAGTCAATTTATTATGTATACAATTATGATAAATGTAGCTAATCAAAAGAAGCACACTCTCATTTTACATACAATTTAGACAACATATTTGTTATGTGCATGCTTCATAATTTGAGCTCTTATTGTAATAAGTTAATCTTCATTTGAGAGGTATAAAATGAGGCTCGCGTAATCTGGTTCAAAGCATGCGCAATCTGAAGATTATATTTCCTTATTCGTAATTGAAAGAAAATGGTAGATATACATATAAAAGCAATTTAATAATAATTAAATATCAATAATTACTTTAAATATTTACAATTATATTAGTATTGTAATATTTTCAATTATATTAATATTGTAATATTTACATTTATGTTAATATTGTTAGTTGATTATTACTCTTGATCGCTTAAAACATCTATTTAAAAAAATATTTTCAATTCATATACAAGTAATAATATTTTTGACATTCTAAGAAACATTTAAGGATTTTGAATATGCTGTATTAGAGCACATCTTTTGGAAAGAAAATAGTATTTAGCCGATAGAAATTGAAATTATATTTTCCCTTATGACTAATGTAAGGTAAAGTACATGAATTCTTCTCCAACTAGTCTTCAACTTATAATACTAGTATGAGATATGATAACGTCGTGTGAAGAGTAAGGTCATACTCGTCTGTTATGAATCATCTCACGCTACAGGCAAGCGCTATTTTAGCAAATAATCCATTGTTGTACCCTTCACAACAACAACATTAGGACTATACAATGTACTCTACAGGATAGTAACCAAATCGAGTATTAACCAAATCAGATTCAAATGGAGGATCCAGATCTATTCCTGCACAAAATTCACTGTATGTTGTACAAGAAGAGAATGATGAATGATCAATCGAATGTTCTGCACAACATACAGCGAATCATTTTCTTCAGACACAGCAGTACTGAGGTTTAGATACTCAAGTGTTGAAAAAAAATGTAATGTGTTATGAAGATGATTGGCAACTAGTAAGATGGGAGAATGGCTAAAAACAAATAATATGGAATGATAGATTAAAGCAAGTAATGTGGTAACGATACCCCTTTTTTAACTTTCTAGGGCAGATGGAAATGCAAAACCCATAGACCCAAAAATCATACCTGTTAACAGAATATACTACAGATTAATGGAAGCCTATTATGATATATAACTAGAAACCACTAGGATCATTGATATGCCGAAAGCTATCGTACCTGCTCTAAAGCTTGTCCTCATTGTAATTTCAAATAAATACCAAAAATTATCTGATGGAACAAATTTGGGATAATATACAATACTTTATCGAACAGGCGTAATCCAAAATCTTGTAATACACCCAAATATATGAATTCCATTTGTACAATAGAGTTCAGTTATTTTTTGGAACATGAAGTTATCTTTTGAAAGTATGGTATATATTCCGTTAAATACATTTTTGAATGTTCTCGAGGTCCACACTATTCATCGCATATTTACAGTCAGTTGCTGTATTCTTTACGATTATTTTATTAATTGGCGATTGATTCAGAATTTCTCATTCATGGAGATATTATTAAATATTTATTTTTAAACAATAAGTATTCTATATTTTTCAATGTAAAGGATTAAATTTTGAAAATTTTGATGAACTTTGTTTTATAGGGATCAGCAAGAAATGACAACTTATTCACCAAAAACATAAATCAACGCCAAAAGCATCCTATCATTACTACTTGTTCCATTATAAAGCATAGAAACGAGTTTTGATGGTGGTGAATGGTATAATGGTATTTTAATAGCAATGTAAATAATTTTTACTCATTCTAAGATCAAATAAAAATCCAAACCTATTTGAACGTATTCTAGATTTGCATGCATTCAACAGTTCATATAATCGTACTTGGACCAACAATAGCTTCTGTTGCGTAATGTTCCCATCAATATATCAAAGTATGACACCAGTTGGGGCGTATGAATGAAGTGAAAAATTGGTATTATTAGAACTTTGGTTCCCAGACCTCAAAAATTTTGAACTTTTATAAAGATATCTTTTATGCCAATTGAGAATCCAATTTCATGTACCTTAGTCAGCTGCAGATTTAGGAGCATATTTGAGAAAGAATTTTATTTAATATCATTGCCTTATAAGATATTTTATATACATCGATTACGCACTAAATTATACCAGCCATGAAGCTAATAATGTATGAATGTCATATTAATAAAAATAATTTATTTTCCATACACTCTCATTACTTATTTTTTTTTTGTTCCATTACTTTTCAATTTCATAACTTGCTTTGATATTTTATTTACTTTACTTTCCCTTTATTTTGTTACTGTAGTAAAAGTAGTTATTTTGTTTTCAAGTTCTATAAGCTCACAATTTTCTTGAATAAAATATGGTAAATGATAAGATTAAAAAATATTATAGATAAAATATCAATCTATCTAATTATTTGTACGAGGTGATTCATTCAATTAAAGTCTTATATACATATTACTTGGGAACATTTAGGCTATTTAAAAAAATCTTATTTTTAAATTATTATTATATAGGTAATTTCCTAAAAAATTTCATGATAAAATATTGTTGAATGGAAAATTCATAAATCTTGTCAAGACAACTGTAAATCTTGAAACGCGGAAAGGAAACTAAGTGTTTTTAAAAATCTAAAATCATTTATCAAATATCTCTTTTTTAAAAATATTTCTCAAAATTGCTATAAATCGAAGAGGTGTTTCAAAGAAGATATTTCGGAATCCCGCTGTATATTTTGTTTTAAAGTGCTGTGAATTATGGTGTTGTTTATAAAAGAAATAATATAGCAATACTTTATAATGTTCTAAAATATCTGTTACATAATGGCGAATAATATGTATGCAAATAAATTAATATCTAGGACACAATTAATTATGCTTTTAAAAATCATAAAACATTTTAACATTTTTTTTTAAATTAAAAAAAAAAAAAAATGTGAATTTTTTTTTTAGCAATGTTGTCTTTAGCAAAGAGACAATTTATAAAGGAAAGAAATGCGTTAAATTCATATGTTTTCAATTCAAATTAGAATAAAAGGCTTCATCTTATGAATGTTTAGTTTAAATGGTATTTATGTATACTTTCTCGTGTCAATCTCTTATAACATAAATTCATTGTCTTTTATGCATGATTATGTAATTATTTTTATAAATAGTTCATATGCAGTTAAAAATAATATTTGTTTAACATATGCTGGTAATTTTTGCAAAGAAAATAGATTCATTATTCATGTACAGATAACTAGATTGTTGTCTTAAACTTTATGTTCACTTCATAATATAGGAATGTCAGAGAGATCAATGCAAAATTAACTAATGTCTTATATTAATGTTATATTAATTATATTAATGTAACATTAATATAAGACATTAGTTTATATAAAATATTAGTTACTTATTAATTTAGACTTATATTAATGTTAGACATATTGAAATGTTGGGATGATGAGAATAAATGAACTAAGACTACTCTTTAAATAATTTCAGAGCTCTAATCAAATCCAATTACCTCACATATATTAAGTATTCATGTTCAATAATTTCTAAAGACAAATTAAAAACTGTTCTAAGATTTGATTTTTATTGTAATTCTTTGGTAATATATTACATTTCAATTAACAGTAAATTCTTTTTAATAGAATGAAAACATGATTTTCTATCAAGTATGTATTAATATAAAAATTAAGAAAATTAAGTACATTAAGGCAATTTTCTGAAAAAAACTATTGGATGAATATAATATAATAATAATGAAATTTAATAATTATAATGAGAGTTTGTAATGGTTATAATGAAACTTTATATTAATATACATTTAAAACATAGAACGATGTGTACATTCAAAAGTTATTTCATATACGCATGATTATCTGTAAAGGTCATGCAAGTGATGAGTTCCTGTTATAGTCGATCCCCATTCCTGCAGCAAGGCAGCTCTTAGTTCTGGAAGAGTTCTTGGAATTGGATGGAGAGATGCAGTTACTTTCTGAAGAACATCATAGACATTTCTCATAAGGTTAAAGTCAGTGTACCTGACTGTAAAATCCATCGGGCGGATATCCTAATTTTGCAGGTAATAGTCAACCTACAAATATGTGAACGAGCTTTTTCATTCACTATCATTCCCAGGACTCAATGTACATTTGAAAATGAAACATTGTACCCTAAAATTTATTTTCTATACTAGATATTACTCAGAAATCCTGTGTGAAACACAAGCATGTGTGTGCTCAACTTAATTTTCAGAAATACTATAATAATCAATTTTCATGAAAATGAAGAGAGAGAATCGTGTCATAGCTACTCTCCATGAACATGCGAATCAATAATCAGTATTTAAATTAAATTTCATCTTGTACCAACGAATGTTGCTACACTACGGTCTGGTTAAAAGCGCATGTTGATTGCACCAAGTTAAGTTCAATCTCTATTTTGCCACAGATAGTGGGATGCAAACAACAGGTGTTCTGCAATACAGCCTTCTCTCTCATGAATCATTCGGAAAATTGCAGATTGTAGAACAAAAGTCTTAGTGATAACATACAGCTCGCATGACTGATTCAAAACTGTAGCAGCCTTGTGGCTCCGAAATGAAAATAATTAATCACGATTCTTTTTCGTCGTTGTGATTCATTGTTTAAATTTCTAAATATCTCCGATATGGATCCTGTGTCCTGGAATTGTTTCCATAAATTTCTCGTTACATGGGGCGTATTATCGAACTCTGTAGCCAACAGGGCTTCTGATTACCCTGTCTCCAATCTACTGACAATTCTCCATTCCATTCGCTCGTTCATTCATTCTTCGCTACTTAGTTACGCCTGCTAAGCTATAAAAATACCCAACTTTTGCTAAAAATAAGACGAATGTCGTGAAGGAGTAGAAACGCACAGATCTCCTGCAACAATTTGAATACTTGTAAGCTTTCCACAATCACAGTTACGCAGACACGCATATGTACATTGCTGTGCTAATTGCTGCGCTGTCTCATTTATACGCAGGTGTGGACCTTGCAATAAATAGAGATTATTACAATTGTTGTTAATCATCCATTTGAACTGCCAATATAGGTAAGACTTCTGATTTTGACTTCCTCGATTTCAGACGAAAAGTAGGTGCTCAACAAATCAGAGAGTTAGATAATTTCAAAATCATCTGAAAATTCGGATTTTTTAGGTTAACAGTGTCAAGAACGTATCAAACATAGGCAGATGGAGGGGAAAAACTAGCAACCGGCAAATTTCTAAGAGCAAATAGCTTTGAACAAGCATCGTGGGAAACTTCTCAGCCGTAATGCAATGAGCATTCTAAGCCAAATATTAGCTCGAATTACCAATCTGATGCATCAGGGTGCCAATCGGAAATTTAGTAAACGTAAGATACAAAGCTTGCTTCACAGTATAGACTTCGGGGGACCACAGATCCACTAGTGGACCCTCGATCATTGCAACCCCTTGGTGCACACGTCTTGCCTATATAAGAAAACACAGATAACTGAATCCAGAAGAACGGAAACGAGTAGCATGGAGTAAAATCTCTTGATTCCGACTACTTCATGCCAAATACAGCCTCATAATATGCCATCAGTCTCATTAAGTCATGAAGCATTTATGACAGATTGGAACTGTAAAAGGTCAGGACGATTTAATCATTACCTGATGTGTTATATTCAGGACGTATTTGGAGTCTTTGGTACATGAACCAATTGGCCTCTATACGATTCGGTACACAGAGTTGAAGGGAGATCATCTCCATCCATTTATGCTTTACTCTCATCCACCTGGAATTTGAGTATTTCAGCAAAATAACAGAACCCATCACAGGAACCAGTTGGCTATAGCCTTGGTGGACTTTCATTGACTTTTAGAAGCCCAGACCTAAATCATATTGAGCATTTTTGAGCTGATATTTGTCTGGCTAGCTATATTTGAGCTGATATATTTCTTTTTGAGCTATATTTGTCTTTGAGCTGCTAGCTGATATTTGTCTGGCTATTCTTGTAGTACGCTTCAACAAACTTTTTCAATCTATATCTCGTCCTGTAACCACCTTTATCATTGACAAATGCAACCCAACTTCCTCTTAATTTGCTATTTCCGAGTCAATAGTACTTAAATTTATAAAATATATGATATTTTTCAGCCGTAACTGTGTACTTAAGCACACACACGGGTATATATAAATAATGTATGTATATTGTTTCTAACTAATTGCCGGAGTGTGAAGAGATTTGTCCATAATACTAAAGTAAACACGCGTTACCCAGTCCCAATACTGGGGATCATTTTGAATTAATTTATATCAATTTTTTTCTCAATTGTATGAATTAGTTCTTCTTGATATATGATTGGTAAGATTTGGTAAGGTTTTGACTCTTATAAAGTTTGCTGCATTTGTTTAGTTACTGATTATATATATATATATATATTTATATAGATTTCTTAACATTAAACGTATAGCTTCTTTTTAGATTTAAATATGACTTTACAATAAGTTTAATGGATTTTTAATAATACCATTTAATACTAGTTTTAATATTATTTTAATTTGGTCATAATATTCTTGTCCTACATAGTAATTTGCTATGACTTTAATTTCGTGTATATTTTCATGTTTTTTTCATATATCTGTTGAATATTAATAATAATAATATATATATATATATATATATATATATATATATATATATATGTGTGTGTGTGTGTGTGTGTGTGTGTTTCTATATATAAAGAGTATTTATTACAAAAATTACTAACTCAACGAGATATTTCTTGAATTTGAAATTCCTTCTATTATTTAGTATAATTCTACACGGTATAAAAATATAAAATGAAATATTTCCCGAATAATAAACCAAACACTTATTTCATTACAAACGCTTAAGACCCAAACCGTAGTACTAAATTGTTGTACCTGAGAGTGTTCAATATTTAAATAGATTGGCTTTTATAATCTTGGCTTTTATTGTCGTCAAAAGCCACAATGTTTTCTGAAACTTTCTTTAAACTAAAACTAGGGCTCAAGGGAATTTAAGGTTTCTAACTGTTGAGTTGAAGTCGTAAATAAACATATTTCTACTTCACCCGTTAATCGTATTGCAATCTGTCTCTTTGTATTCCTAGATTGGTGTCTTTGTTATGAAGGAGCTCTATCGCCTTTGAGTAATTGGAAACACAAGAAAGCACTTCCTGCACTTAAGCCTTTCGGATTTGCCTTTTACATCAATGTGAGGAGTGACGTTTTATAACTTCTGTCGAACTTTCTCAAGCGCGTGACTTGTATTTTTATTTTTACGAAGACTCATTTGGGGATAGTAAATAAAATGCAAGTTTCTCAATTCATGGTTGGCTGGAAAGTCAATCTTTTAAAAGGCGTCTTATTAGCCACTTGTAAGGAACAATACATTTTGAAAATATATTGCTTTCGATTCCTATTTATAATCCTTTTGGTGCTAGATTCCCAGAAGGGAAGAATAAGAATTGGAACAAGGAAGAGAGAAATTATTTAAATACGAAGGAATAGTTACTATTAGAATCAGTTTGTGCAACGAAATAATTCTGATTAGTCTCTGTTTTATTACTTTGGTATGTTCCTTTAGGACACTTAATTTAATTTTAATTAAAAAGTTTATAAATTATCACTATCTTAGCTAAATTTCTGGCAGTTAGATTGTTTTCGTCAATACTGACAAAGGCTTAAAATTATTTATTTTAATACAAAATGAAATATTTTAAAATATTTCATACACTTAAAAAAGCATTATTCTACATTAGAATTGGTTATAAAATATTGCTGGCTCAGGAATTTTAAAATTTAAAGATTTCTTTCTAGATAAAGAACAGATATACGTTTATTAATTTTTTTTTATTTTAACGAGCCATGTATTTTCTTCATTAATTATAATAAGATCAACCATTAATATATCGAAAGAAGAACAAGAAAAGTATCTGGAAATACACACATTTACTCCTATTGATAACGATTATATATATATATATATATACACACACACACACACACATATATATATATATATATATATATATATATATGTAATGATTTAAAATTTATTAATTAACATAGTAAGTCAATGAATTTCAAATGTCATCATTGTTTGTTCCAGTTTAGTTCAGAGAAAACGTAATATCCATATAGCTGGAGTCGAAGCTCCATTGTTTCAATAAGAGCAGAAGATAGATAACTTTTCCTTACCTTTGTTGTAAAAGAATTAACTTCTTTCATTCAAAACATTTTTAAGAAAACTATATATATGAATAAGGAAAATTTTCGTTGTTTAAACTCGGTTGTTTAAAATCGGCTTAATTCAATTGTACTAAATTATGTTACATTGACATTACCAAAATTTTCTTGCTATTAAAAATGTTTTAGAATTATTTTATTTTTTTTAAATTTCTATAACAAAATTTATTAAAAATATTAATGAATTTGAAAGTTATTAATATTTTAGGAAATGATAATATTCAAGGAAGTTTACAATTTTTATTTGTAAATCTTTTAAAATATTGTGCAATGATATGAAATATTAGTTTGATCATTTCCACTAAATTTTGTACTTATTTGATGCCAATTAATTTATTCTCCTTTTTCCGGAAATATCTGTAGAAAGTTTAAATTAATTGGATAAATATACATTGCCTAATTTTCAGATTGTAAATTAAATCTACTTTACAAACTGCTTGTACCTGTTTGATAAACGTGCCATCTAATTATAAAAAAATCATTAAGTATGTAGCAACCTTTTATGGTTAAATTAAATTTGCTTTCAGTAATTAATCACAAAACTAAAAAAAGCTAATATTTTCATACAGAAAAATTTATTTTCTCAGAATGTTTCCCTCTGTTTTTAAGATGTGATTTTATTTGAATGTATACCAGATCGTTCTCTATACAATGTTTTATTTCATTGAAATTATAAAATGGTTATAGAACTACATTTAAAGTATAAATACTTACTACATTATCTTACTAATTTTTTCTATTTTTTTAAATGTTTGTAAAAGAAGTAAAGAAGTAATCTTAGCCACACTCAACGTATTTATAAAAAAAAAAAGAAAAGAAAACTATATATATTTCCACATTACACTCAACGTATTTATAAAAAAAAAGAAACGTTTTCTAATAGCATCCGTCTATTGAAATTTTAATCATTGGTGTGAAATCTGATACTTTAACTAATAATATATTATATACTTATGTAATATTTAAATTTTGAACTTTACATATCTAAATTTATTTTTTTTCTTTCTGAGTGTTTACTCTACTAAAAATATACGAAATCATGTAAAAATCTGTAATAAATGCAAAAAGAAAGAGTTTAAGCTCTGGCAATGAAACTCAATCTGATATGAGCACCACAACATAATTACATAATGTTGTATTTTAAATTTAAAAATAATTATATTAGACAAAAAAATTTCAGTGAGATTTTATTAATATCTTATTTTTAAAACTGCATATTATTTCAAAGAATCATCTTTAGTTTTCAAGTAAAACACCTACAAAAGAATTTTTAGATACCTCTTTCAAATGTGATTAAAATAAATCATGTCACAAAAATAATTAAGTTTTAGAAGCTAAAACTAAGTTTTTTTATCTTAATTTTAATGTTATTATTTAGTTTTATGGCTTTTTGTGTAGTCTTATTATAAAGTAATTCTATTTATTGTTACTTTTAAAGACGGTATGTATTATTTTTTTATTTAGGAAATACATGTAATTAAAGCATTTCAACATTAAAATGAAAAGTGGCTCCCTGAAAGCGCACAATTAGAAACTCTCTTAAATGTTATCAATTATACAATTTACAATTTTTATGCATATTTAAATGTAATTTTATATACTTATGTAATTAATTTTAAATGAAACCTGAAAATATGTGATTAATTGATTAAAATTTGATTTTACTCTCAAATACTCTCTTTAAGTTCCATATTCAAACATTTTTTTCCTTAAAATAAATAATAAGTTTGTTACCTTTCAAGTTGCTTTGGCATATACTATAAACTCAAAACTTTACATTTTTTGTTTAGTTATATATTTATCAATAACTGTATTTGCAAAATATTTGGACGTCTATTGAGGTCCTTATGCTTCGGCTTCCTTCTGGGGAGAAAAATAATTAAATTACAGTTTGAAAACTTGCTCATTATGCAATATACAGCCGTCATGCTGGAATAGTATTCAATTAATGTACTCTCTCTTATATTAAATGTTATATTTTCGTATTTTATACATTGAATAATATCACGTTAAGATTAATGTTTTCATTTAAACATCATGAAAATTTTATGGTAAGCCTTAATTTAAAAGAAATTGAAAGCACTCCTACGGAAATATTTTCAATATTCAGAGATAAAATATTTAAGCGTATATTATAAAAATTTATTTTATGAAACACGATAAAAATATTTTATGGTTTAAAAATGCCTATAATAATAATAAGTTTTAATAGTACTATTAAAACTTAAATACTATAAACATTATATAATTTATATATTTTGCTTCAAAAAAGATATGTACGATCTTTATACATTAAGTACTTTTAAATATGCTAATTCACTTTCTCTAGATACAATCACCCCTTATATTTAACACACGAGAATTTTTCAAAGCTATTACGAGAGTATACTTTTTTTATATAACTTTTTTACACTAGGACCAGTGCTAAATATTATTGAAAAATAACATTTTCATATCATACAATATCTTAAGATACAATTCCGATAAAAAAAATTCCATTTTGAAATTGTAACTACGATTATTTAAAAGTCATTCATTCTTTGTGTTTAAAAATAGTTTTCCCTATGGAGATTTGATTATAAAACTCATAATTTATATACCATCTAACGAAATATAGATTTTGTAATTATTTCCTCCTTAGATGCAGCTTTGTAACTCGAAGTTGATTAAAGCAGAATTTAGTATCAGATAAAAGTAACATAGATTTATCTCTGACAATGGTTAAATAATGTATACTGCTGTTTGTAGAAAATGCAACACCATGAAAGAATCATCAGAATCAAATGAAATTTAATGCAGAAACGACTTGTACTGATACAAATAAATGATGAAATTTTCAAAACAAAAGAAACAAATTAAGCGTCCGAAATCAGTATTTGGTGCAGCCACCATGCGCTGCAATAAGTGCTGCTATACGACGTGGCATGGAGTCAAACAGATGTTGAATATCTGCTTGAGGAAGAGAATTCCATATCGCTTGTATGCGCAACCAAAGTTCGTCTTTGGAAACTGCAGGACGCGGATCACGAGCGAGACGCCGACCAACCATATTCCACACGTGGTCAATAGGCGACATATCCGGTGAATAAGCAGGCCAAGGAAGAAGTTGCATGCGTTGTGCTGAACAGAAGTCTCGAACAGTCCGCGCAACATGTGGGCGTGCATTATCCTGCTGAAAGATAGCTCCAGGGATGCCTTGAAGGAAAGGAACGACTTCGGGCTGTAGCACTTCACGGACGTACCTGTTGCTATTGAGATTACCCTCAATTCGTATCAAATTGGATCGTCCATGATACGAAATCGCACCCCAGACCATAAATCCGGGTGTTCGACCACTATGTCGTTCAATAATACACTCAGGAAGGCAGCGTTGACCGGCACGAAGTCTAACACGAACACGGCCATCATGGGTCCACAAATTGAAGCGTGATTCATCTGAAAAGACAACTAGGTGCCAATTAGCTCGCCTGTCTCTGTGCTCAAGAGCCCACTGCCGACGCAGCCGTCGATGATTCGCCGTGAGGGGAATCCTGTATAAAGGCACCCTTGCACGCAATCCACGGCGCAGCAGACGACGACGAATTGACGAAGCCGACAATTGTACACCTGTAGAAGTAGACCAACGTGCTGCCAGCTGCCTGGAGGAAGCTGTGCGATCATTCACCGCCATGCGGAGCAGGTGTCGATCATCGCGCTCTGACGTCACCTTCTGTCGTCCAGTGCCTGTTTTTCGAGTTGTTTGGTGCTCGTCGGTCCACTGCTTCCAAACTCGCATCACTGTGGAACTGTTCCGCTGCATACGAGCTGCTATTGCGCGATAGGAAAATCCTCCTTCTCGAAGGCCGATTATCCTCCCTCGTTCAAACTCCGTAAGTTGCTTGAATTTCTTATTCTTCCGTCGTGGAAGCATACTCAGGTCTCACTAAACGTTTGCCACTAACAAATAATCATAGACTTTTTTCAACGTCCCGCTACAGCACTTTATTTATACGCTTTCAGCAACAATTCAGAGGGCGCTGCGCGCGCCGCGCACGCGCGATGGCTCTGAAACTTTATTAATTTGCATAATATCCTATAATTGACATTTGCTGCGAATTTCATTTGATTCTGATGATTCCTTCATGGTGTTGCATTTTCTACAAACAGCAGTTTACAATATATATATTATAAATATATATAATATATATATATATATATATATATATATATATATATATCATATATATATATTATATATTTATACAGTACGCGATACTGAAAATACAACATCAAGATGGAGTGGATTAAGGTTTATGCAATTTAAGGTTAGAGGTTCGTTACCGAGTTATACGTATGATTTGAAATGCACATCTCTGCAAGGCACAATGAAGCGGTTTAAAGGAATGAACGTGCAGACTTTTCAGTTTTCGTATCGTTATTTCTGCTAGTGAAATCATCGTAGAGAATTTGTTCTT
>BMAW01084144.1:3545-36064 GCA_019974015.1 Nephila pilipes | reverse complement strand
CTTTCTTAATAAATTTTGCCACTATATAAAAACGTTGTTTTTAAAAATGTTGGTTTTTATCTCGAATTATTTGATTTTTAATTCCAAATTCTCACGTTAAAATCTATTAATACTTTTACCTCTCGAGTCGCTGAAAGTGACTAATCCTCCCGATCCCAATTAGAGAAATAAAAACATTCCGAAAGAAAGTAAGGGAAGTTGCATTTTATTAAACTAAATGTATTTATACGTCGTACAATTTTTTAAAAAAAACTGTCTTGAAGTTACAACACAATATTGCTTCAAAATTAGTATCGATCTAAAGACACTAAGCAGTTATTATCTCGGATTTGCTGCAATCAAACAAGTTGCTGCTATTTCACTTGAGCCGCTCATCGCATTCTCACCCCGTGTCTCGCTATGTCCTCCTGTGTTATTTAATAAATTGGATGGTTAGGAGTACAACAATGCCAATAAGTATCATTGTGTTCTCTATACATTGCTCTCCCTCACTGAAGAAAGCTCACACACGTTCTAACATTTTCAATGTTTCTGAACAAGAATACAAAAGGAATATGTGAAGATAATTCAGACAGTGTTCTGAGATATTCCCTAGTAATGAGATATGATACGATTTACTGATGATGGAATGTTTCTAGAAACATTTGAGTGTAATAAAAGTTTAAATTTTTGTTCTGACGACCCAGCTCCGTGGACTGTAGTTTGGCACCGGGTGGTTAACATGCGGCCCACGGGTGCCTATTTTTCTAGGCCTACCTTATACTGATTACGAAAATACCCCTTGGAATTGCAAACAAGAATGCCGTTATGGATAGTAAAAAGCTAAGAAAAAAATTGTTGAAAATTTTGAAGGTCAATGATTTGTGATAGGGCACATTTTTAAAGAAAACTTAAATAACTAGATCATTAATACAACTAGAACAATCAGATAGTCAAAGCTCTCAAAAATAGATTTAATTTATTTCATTGACTGAATAAATGAATTTTTTTTTTAAAATATCAGTTAATATATGTTTGAATAAATGTTTGTCTGCCGGATGTAATCTGTTTATTTTTTTTAAATTTTTTTTTTTTTGCTTTCCAAAGCCCTTTAACTATTTAATTTTAATTAAATAAATGTTAATGATATATTTGTCGACATTTTGTGTCGAATTAATCCCATTTAATTGGCTTCATTGAGATTTCCATCTCGAACATCGATATCTGTAGACTTTCCACTGACTACACTTCGAAAAACAGAAATGTTATTCCAATCATTGAATTGACATTTATATTTTCTTCCTTCTTCTTCTTAATTTATTTATCATCATTATTTATAATAATTTCATTTTCTTTTATCTCTCAAAAATCTTAGCATCAGTCATGGAATTTCAGTAATATTTTACTACTTAACGCAACTAAACCATTCTAACGTTATTCAAATTATGTATGAAAAACTAACAAGAAATTTCATCACGAATAACTAATTATACAGAAAATGTATATTTATCAATTATGCCATTCATTGTAAGGAAGAAAATGTTCGAATGTCATAAAAATGATTTACATCTTTTTTTAATAAAATGCATTTAGAAAAAGAAATTACTAATGGATCAGAAATATAACTTTCCAAAAACATAGCTGGCTTACAAATCAATCAAGCTAGCTTCCTCGAACACACCCGCTACGCAGGTATCTGCGCAGATGTTCAGGAAGGTACGGGAAAAAACCGGTATTTGAAGGGATAGACGTTTGAATTCCAGCAGTATTTGGATGATCCAAAAGAACCAACATGGTAAGCCACCACGTGCGTCATTGAATGTAAGTAATTATTATTGTTTCCATAAAATTGTAAGAATTATCCCATGTAATTAAGTAAGCATTTCCTTCACCTTACATGCAATTTTATTTTTTCAAGTTCAAATCTCTACGATTGAAAACCTAAGTGATTTGTTTTATTAACTTGTGCAGACCATGCAGTTGTTTTCAGAAAATGGCGTAAAAAATGTACAGTTATAAAATAATGGTTACATGGTGTTAGGTTCAATATATATATATAAAAATCCTTTTTGTGCAATTATCGAAAAAACCTTTCGTCCTCTTTTTTTTCTCAATCTGCATTAGAAAATCGTATCATTCTGTATCTAAATAAAATCAAATGTAAATATGTACTTGATTTAGTGACCACCGTGAAATGAAATCTGTACATGAAATTAATTAACAATGTTTTCATTAATTATTACATGTGCAAATGGTGCATCTTTTCAAAACTCAGCTGCGCAATTTCATAAATCTATAAGAAAATAGTTATGTTCTCAAATAAATAAATAAATAAACAATTAAAAAAAATGTATTCCCGAAATATTTTAAAGTTTTTAAATTCCCACTGCAATAAATTTATATATATATATATATATATATTGATATTTCTTAGAATTGTTTTCCATAATCCTACGCTTCGATTCTACGCTAATCAAGTTGTTTACACATTCAAAATTATTGGGGGGAAAAAACTTAACAAAACGAGATCTGTAATACAGTAGTTTATTTGTTCCATTACCTTTAAAAATAGACGAATATCACAGTTGTAGTTAACTTTTCCGACCGTGTATTCCACTCAGTGTACCTTCAATGTATGTTTGTACGAATAATCTTTAATTTGAAAAATTAATGATCATATAGAAACATCTTATAATAATCAAAATGTATAAAAAAAAAGTCTGCATTTATTAATATACGACAAACAAATAGGTTTCATGTTGTTAAGAGTGAACTTAAACGAGAAATTTAATTTATTAATTTACTAAACTGAATTAAAGGTTCTCTACCGGACATAATCTTATTTCTACCAGTTTGTGAAGGTCAATTGTAAGTAAACTCATAAAGAATGAATAGCTCTTTGAAAACTTATAGAATGTTATATCGATGAATATCCTTTTTATTTTCCAAAATCTTAAGATAAATTTAAGTACACCCGTCCCTCGATTTACACGGTGCTCGATATACACGTTTTCGATTTACACGGTTTTTTAAATTCAAATAAAAAAAAAATTGTCAAACTGTCAAATTCCGCATAATTTTAATTCATTGATTTGGTAACACCACATGTGCATGTATATGCGTCAAGATTACCTTAAGATACCAAGATTAAGGCATTCTTTACGTAATCTGAAATTAAAAGGTGAGCAAGCATCTGCTGATTCAGATGCGGCACGACAATATCCACAAAAATTATTTTATTTTATACTGAATAAATGATTGAAAACACTTTGAATTTATAATAACTGGCTCAATTTTGTTTGGTTTTTGTTTTTTATTTAATTTTATATTGAATAAATGGTTTAAAACGCATGGTTATAGCTGTTTTCGATTTACACGGTTTTTCAAACAAAAATTTTAATTTTCGTTTTACACGGTTTTCTCAGGAACCAATTAACTGTGTAAATCGAGGGACAGGTGTATATATATATATCAGTTAAATATAAACTGATATTGCAAACGTATTCATTTTACTTACTCCAAAAGAATTTTTGTCTTTTGAATTCGATCAAAATTACATAAATGAAAAAAAAAAATTGAAAATATTACTTTTCCATAGAATATAATATATAAACAGGTGACCGTCGCGTCGTTTAGAATCTACTGAATAATAATTTCAACAATCTTTCAGTCACACTCATAATATAATCTCATTTATAACGTAAAATATAGCAACATTTATTCACAACCTCTACCTTTCCTTACTCCAAATGATTTTAAACCGGAGGAATTTTTATTTTGTGTCGGTGTAAAATATGTAGTATTTCGTAGAAATCCATCTGAGTCTTTTTTTTAAATGCTAGAAGCTAGTTTTTCACCAGACTTTGAAGTTTTATTCTTGAGTTTCACGGTTTAAAAAAAATGCCGCAGATCCCTTGATTTCCAATTCCATGTATAAAATAGCATACACAAATATTTTTCACTATCTTCTGGCAAAAATTACGAATTTTTTCTTTCTTTTTATTAATTCTTCTGAAACAAGGCATATTTCAAAAAATCGAAACTATTTGTTTCAGAGATTTCGATTTTTAATAAGAGGACAGCGCTAATTAAACGAGTGAAATCGGCTTGATTCTCGATTTGTATGAGAAAAATAATCATCCCAATTGTATCACCCCTCTTTTATTTCTGCATTCGCTTTGCATCATAATTTTGTAGTCACATTAGAATGGATTAAAATAATGGGGGAATAAAAGTTATTTTAATTTTTTCTTATTCGAAAGGAGAATTTGTTTCTTTCTTTCATTGTTTATTTCTGTTATTTGAGCTCCTTATTTCACTAACGTGTTATTTGTTTAACATATGTTGTGAATTCAGTGTTAAATAATCATACTATTAGGCAAGGATTTTAAATATTAGTATATTAGTAGAAAATTATCTTCCAATTTTTTTAAAAATATTCGAATTTACACAGTCGTTAGTTTCCAACTTGTGGATTCAAAATATTGAATGTTATTTTCTGCAAATGTTGAGAAAAATTATTTCGTGAACCTTATGACTTCAGATTCAGTACTGTGGGGAAATTAAATATGTGAAATCAACATTATTTTTAAAGCAATTTTTCAAAGCAATTAAAGCAAAGAGTTTAATAAAATGCATGAACATCTGAAATGAATAAAATAAATGGGCTTAAAGAAAATTAATATTTTAGAATTAAAATGTAATCATATGCCTCTTCTGTATCATATATATTTATGCATTTTAAATACTTCTAGATCAGTGAAGACAATTCCAGGATCACGAAATTTGAATAGTTTGGTTGAAACAAGAAAATGAAGAATTGTTTCAGAGGGATCTTGAGAAGTGCATAAAAAATTAAGTTTATTTTCATGAGTATACGGGGGGGGGGGGAATGCTTATCTGGAAAATAAGGTATTATTTACTAACTGTAAATGTAGTGTTTTATTTTATATTCATATCAATTTTTAGTGAATAATATAGTTTAAGTTGATAGAAATTTTATTAGAAAATTATTTTAATTCTTTAAGGTTATTGGGAATACGGAAATTGAAAATTGATCTTAAGAGGGTCTTCCTTTAATCTTAAAAGAGCAAAGAAAATCAAACTCAAAACATATTCCAAATATAAATATGTTCCGATATTCATTTAAACTGGTTAAACCACATTTAGTTTACAATGTCTTAAAAGTTAGAATTGTTAAAATTAGAATAAATTCAAATATCTACATCTTTCATGTTAACGTCAGATATCCTTTTAGCACCGAACAGTTAAAAATCTAAGAGATGTGAAACATTTTTAGATGGGGAAAAATGGATTGAGTAGTGTTATAAAATGTGTAATTTTATGTAAAATAGAGAAATTAGAATATACTATTAATGTTGAAGAATTTGTCTTCCAAGATATTCAGTCTGTTTTCTGCTCTTTCACTTTGTGAGAAAACAGCTTTAAAAAGTGTTCACTCTCTCTCCCCCATGCATTTTTGCAATTCATCTTTTCGAATTTGAAAGTAATACTTGGAATTATAAGAAGGAGATAGGATTTAATCTAGTGAAAAGTATGAAACAAATTTTTATAAAAGTTGATATATTTCTTTTTTCATCAAAACAGTTCTTTGTCTTTTCAATGACTATTTCCATTAAAAAGTATTTCTGCATTTGTTGAATGGGATCATTCTTATTGACTGTGATGCTTCTTATACATTTATTATGTTTTTGAAAGCCTTATTCTTCTGTGCATGGAATCACGAAATACAAGGCTGCAAGAGTGTCTAAATTTCAGTTTCTAACAAAAAAAAATTCTATACATTTAATAGTTATTCTTGTACATTTGCTTTGTATTATTTTAAAGATGAGTATGAATTTTACATTTTTAAATTCAATATTTCTGCATTAATTTTATGGTTCCTTATATGTTATTTATGGTTGTTAATTTAGTAAATAGCACATGCAAAACTTTAAGAATATATTTCCATTTTTGCTCATTTAATTTAGGAATTGTTTTTTTAACAATTTTTTTTTTTTATTTTCGTTGCAACATATTTATTTGAAAAATTAACTATTTATAAAGCCTTATAATATTTTAGTTGTCTGTCGGAGTTTGTGTAACTACATTTAAATAATCTTGCTTTAAATGGTTGCTAATCATAAATTTAACTATTGTCAATTTAAAGAAGAATTTATACATCTCGCATGTTAAAATTCGATTGATGTTGATTTATGATTATATTTCAATATTTGTATAGGATTATTTTATTAGGGTTCATGTTTTTTCTGTCTGAAGATTAAGGGAAAACGGGTTGTATCCCTCCCCCCCCCCATCATAGAAATGAACTTTTTTATTTTTCAAATTAGAATTTTTTACTCATATTGTAAAGAAATATTTTAATATCTATATAGGTACGGTACAACTTTCGCAGAAATGCTGCTAAATTTCTTAATTTGTTATTAAAGATGCTAAACTTAGAAATAACCTTCAAAAACTTCTTTTAAACTTCTAAAGGGAATTATTGAGGGAAAATTTTAAATTTTAGTAATTTTGATATGAAGAAAGTTGTTAAAAATTTGTTTTTTCATGAATGTTTTGTTGTGTTTCTCAAAGAAATTGAGATCAAGAAAGTTGGTTGCTTGTTGCAGATTAATTATAAGTCCATAATTGTCTTTTCACTAAGGAATGTTAATTGAGAATTATTAAAGAAAGCTTGAATTTTATTTTATAACTTTTTTGTAATTGAATATTCTAAACTAACTTTGCTATTCTGGCGCATTATTTAATGTTCTGTTTGTATAGCAGGTATTTCAATGTGGTTTGTATGTTCCTTTTTTTCTCAATATTTTTTTTAATTTAAATTGTGTTCTAAATTGCTTACCTTTTCGTGAGTACATGAAGATTTAATTTTTTGACATGTAATAAAAGTACATACTCTCAATTTTCAATTTGATCAAATCGAAAATAAGTTAATTATTGCATCTAATATTTGACACTATTTTTTCTTGCATTTAATTAATATTTCATATTTTCGATGAATTTTCTAACCTATGCTGTAAGCAAAGCATTTTTTTGAAATACAATTTCATATTTCGTCTGTCCTTCGTGTGTTGTTTCGTATTCATTACACCTTTTTTTTTTATTATTTTTTTTAATTCATCTATTTTAAAATTGACTGGCCTCTTTGGGAGAAACACATCACTGAATTTTTTTTTTTTTTAATAAAATTAGCTCTTTATATTACATTCAAAATTTTAACACTGATATTTAGCATTGTATTTGCATTATTTTTATTTTAATGTGGTTTTAAAATATTTTGTGATGTGTTTTAAGCGAATGATTTACATAGACTTGGCTTTTGTATGTTGTAAGCTATCACTCACTCTTCTATATTATACTAGAATCAAAATCTGGAAGAGTCATCTGCTAATTTCCCTTGTATGCTGATTTTAATTGAAATAGATAAATTTTAATTCATTTTCTGAACTTTGAGGTGCCTTAAATTGATATTTCATTTGTATATTAATCCATACATGTTGTGAATATTTTTTTAAAAAAAATTTACGTAATTGTTTGTAGAGTGCGTTTCTTATTACGAGAAATTATGCAACTTATTGTGTTCTTAATGTATTTTATTCCGCGTACAACACGTAAGAGTAAAATTTCTACATAAAAATAAATGAATATATTTGAGAATTGTTTTAAAAATAGATTATTTTGGCAATCGTGTATCATTTTAATTTGCTCTGTGCTATGTAACATACCATGATTTCTTTTTCTAGGTTATTCCATAATTAATCATTATTTAAAACTCTCCACAATAGTGAGACTGAATGCAAAGACAGACAGTGCATGCAATCAAGTTATTCTATTGAAATCTACGAATATTCTAAAGTCATTACCTTAATTAATATATCTGAAATAATCCCTACAAATGTCCAAATCTAAATGTTCATATTATAAATATTTACCCAACAGTTGCCGATTTATGGGTCCGAGTCAGTAGTAGAATCGTAAATTAAAGTTAGATTGGAATCAAATGTCTAATTTCAAAGCCAATGTCTGATTACTCATCACAGCATAGGTATGTTTCTAATTTCCGATCGCTCACTCTACTGTTAAGGGCTATTTTATTAAATTCTTCGATGCTTAATAATGCAACTGAGCAATCTTCTTCACTACTCAAATTCTATTCTAATTTACATAATTCGTGTTGTATTCCTTTGATGATATTCCCAAAATGAAAAAAAAATCAAACTCCTCTAATATTAATTTAAAGGAGATACACAATAGAATCTGGTTACATTTCATAATCGTGCATTCAAAAAATTTATGCCTCATTTATATTCTAAATTGTTATGCATATGCTGCTGTACTTTATACACTGCTGAAACTAACATCGCTAGAATTTAAAAAATGAATGGAAATCTAAATAAATATTATTTTGCACGCTCATGCAGATTTCTCAAAAACTGAAATCAAAAATGTGCAGTAGTTTGTAAAACATTTTGCACTTTTTATTTTATTAAATTTTGGTGAAAAATATAAAAATATTTTTTGTATTTTATCAATAATCGGTGAAATCATTTAAGGAGTCTATTTTCGAATTTCAAAATTACATTTGTATATGACAAGAAAGTTCATTTTTTCCCCATACGGTGAATACATCTTATTCTGAAATGTGGTTAAAATATGAACTTGTTTTCTAGTTTTAATATAGTGGATGATATAAAAAATATTTTAGAATACGTCAGCTCATCATCTGAGATGGCAATCTTGAGGAAATCGGACTGTGAATTGATTCCTAATCTCCGGCCATGTAGTTTGACTGAGAAAGCCAAGAGTATTTCGTAATGCATCAGCCCTCATAATCACAAACGGTTGTCTTGAGGAAGTTGAACTGCGAATCAGCATCCTATTCACCGGCCGTGAGTTGGATCGGTTAGGCATACACATTTTGCGATGCGTCAGAACCCATAATCTTAAACCGAAATCTTGAGGATGTCGGATAGAAAATCAGCTCCCTATTCTCCGGCCGTGGGATTCGACCGGTGAGCCAAGCACATTTTGCAATGCGTGAGCTCCCATCATCTCAAACGGCGTTTTTTAGGGAGACAGTCCATGAATTAGCTTCCCAATCTTGGGCCGTGAAGTTCGACCGCTAAGGCACATTTTGAGATGTGTCAGCCCCCATGATCTCAAACGATGGTACCGAGGAAGTCGGGTTGCAAGTTAGCTTCCTATTCTCCCGCCGTGGAGAGAGACTTGTGAATTCTGGCATATTTAAAATGTGTCAGCCCCATCATCCCGAACGAAAGGTTTTTGATTTTATTTGCGACTCTCGATCAAAATAGAGTTCTTCTATCTTACTCTTATAGCAAGAATGCAGTTGTTTCTAAAATATTCAAGCTTTGCTTTACTAAAGGAATTGAAATACTTATATATCTATATACTTTTGTGTTTACGACTCCATTATTATTTTAGTTGATTACAATTAAGCTAAAATTTAATTAAATGATGCACTTTAACTTTTTAATAGTAATTCTGATGAGAGGGTATGTTTTTAATTTTAAAACAGGTACCTCGTAATTTTAGCCGTTACCGTTTACGACTCCATTTATTTGCCACCCAAGTGGTTTTTGTTTCGTTTATGAGTACATTCGTCAGCTGACCACTTTTCAAATTCTTATCGTACATTTTTTTTCTAAATGTGCGAATTAGGTTTTTTTTTTATATTATATTTTGTTGTGCTTTCTTGCTTTTGAACATAACTGCTAACACTGATTTGTTACAGCCAAATTTGATTATGGAAATCGTTAATATAGAATTCTCATTGAAATTTTGAGAAACAACAGTTTTTCTTCTTTTTCATCTGAATCTCTTCGTCGTTTAAAACAGCTTCGGTTTTGGGCCATTTTTCATCAATTCCTTTTAGCCAATCTGGCCTCTCCCAACCTTCTCGATTTGACCAATGCACTTACAAAACATCCTCTGGATGGTAGATCTTAAATTTAAGTTTCCTGGGACATGCTTCCAGGTTCCGTTAGATGTCAATGATTTAATTTCTTGTACTCGGTTCTTTACAAACACACCCCAATTTTCATTCCTTTCAATGCAATAAAGTGCTGTTGAAGAGTCACTAAAATAGAAAACTGGAATATTTTCTAAGCCTAATGCTTTAATCACAACAGTTGAAAGACGTGCTCCTATGCAACAAGCTAATAGTTCCAATCTTGGAATAGTAGTTTTACGAAGGGGTGCTACTCGACTCTTCACACAAATGACACCGAAATAGTATCCTTTTCCATTTTTCGAAAAAATATCACAGAATTATAGGCATTTTTGTTCGCATCACAAAAAACATGTAAACTTAGTCCATTAATTTTATCAATATTTAAGCTACTAGCAATTTTCACATTTAATAAGCAATCTACATCACGTAACCAAGAAGAAAATTTTCTCTAATAGTCATCATTGGGACTGTGTCCATCAATTTTCAGTTTCAACTATTTGGATGAGCAAGTAAATGTTGCAGGACTTAACGCAAAGAGAGGAATCAATTTTGTTAAATTTGCAAAATGTTTCTTCGTGTTAAAGATCGGGGATGAGCATTCCAACCACAGCTGTATCACAGAAACTGTTATCTTCATCTTTATTCTCAAAGTTCTTACAAAAGGAATGGGGTCTAAGATAGATCACGATCATCTTTCATAACACGTCTGCTCCACACTTGCACCCAAGTCAAAGCAGGCGGTAGCAATATGTTTCTTAGACTCTTCCAATAAATCTGCAGATATCTCTGCATCAGAATTAAATTGAAACAATTGTCTGGAAAGGCTTTATTATTCTGGAAACAGTTTCTGGAAAAAATACGTATTCTTTTCTAGATGATAAATTCAAGAATAGCTCTAATATAAAGGGACACTACAATTGTAAAATACTAAACACTTGTATACCAAAGTTTTGATTCTTTTAACTACTCTGGATTTATCCCACGAAATCTAAAAAAAGAATTCTACGTGGAAAAACACATTCTTTATGTAGACACAACACCTAAGCACTTTTCTTTCGGAATCTCAGTGGGTCAGGGGAATATTCCTTCTAGAAGAATTGGGCCTTTTAAGCAATCATTCAAGGGTAATAAATACTTGACTCGACAACTGGCATCAAAACACAGGGCAGGAACTTTCGTTGTAAGATAATTCTTTAAATACACCTCTTTGTGGTACATAATGACTCTTAATTTAATTATTAGGCGCATCATGTGACTCCATCTTCGATCAATGGTCGCTGGCTTCATAATTATCAAACTGATTTTTCAAACAATTTTGGCGGATTGATTTCAAACGATCTTTTGCAGATGTCTTCATTGAAATTTAAAATGATATGATCAGCGACTCATGGCAAATGAACTTCGTATCTGCCCGCATTATCTGCATTTCCTTAAAATTGATTTAAAGCTGCAATTTTCATTTCTTTTCGCCAGGCAGCACTTTAAAGGATTACAGATGCCCTAATGTGTCCTAGGTTGAGATTTTCTGCCTGAATCGTTCCTTATCAAAAAATATCTCTTACTTTCACTTGGACTATAGTACATTTTAATTTCAGTTGTAGGCCAAAGGCTAGCAGATATAAGTTACTCCTCACCTACTTCAAAGAAAGGCACAATGTGAAATAACTTGGATAAATGATCGTTGACCCTGTATGGTCATATAGAGGGCAGATTACTTTGCTAGATAATTTTAACTAATTTAACAGAGCCAGTTTGTAATATCATTTTGTTGTCTCTGTGTTCATGATTGGAAAACATTACCGATCAATTTTATTTTTATTTATTAACATCTTTGATGCTGTATTATCAGTTTCAGAGTTTTCAAAGTCCACAGTTCACCTTTATACAAAACAAGCGCGATATCATCGTTTTCGAGGCAAAATAAACAAGCAAAGGATTCTTTTCATTAAGATCACTGTTAATCGATGCAACCAAAGAAAACACATAACTACGACGTTTACCGCTTTTTCTTTCAATAACATTCAGCCAGTTTGCAATCTACGGCTACAATGTACACAATTTCAGACCGAGAATACGCATGGTTGGTCAATGTTAACAACTCTGCTGTGGAAGGTACATCATGACTGTGTACCTTCAGGTATCAAATAATCATAATTTTAATTTATCAGGACGCCTTTTTTTACTTTAGAGCAAAACTGTTTTATAAATGCAAGCAAGAGTATTGGTTTAGTTTAATGTTATGCACCATTACTGGCTAAAATTCGGTTTCCTCATTTTATATACTCGAACGTAGTCCCTTGTGAATTTATTCACTCCAGAAATATTAGTGTTACGTTAAAGCAGAATAGGTTGGATTTTTGTGTCAATTCAACTTTTTGAACTAATTTAGTGCTGTTTACGTAAGACTATCAATTATGATGTAGAAACATCCGCGAATGTGGGCCGTGATTCCGCCTGGTTGCACCTTCCACTTACTGCTAATCATAGTTCCTTTCATTATTTCAGTTCTGAGAAGGAAGGCCCAAGCACAGAGAGCGCCTTTGAATTCCACAGGACTGGCTGCTTAGTACAGTTACCCATTAATCTGCTGCAGCGATCGAACATCAATTTTAAAGTACCAAATTTGGATCTTCATGAAAGAATGGAAAGCTACTGATGAGAAAATGATTTTGATCCATATATAATTTCGGGAGACCATACGGCAAAAGTATGATTTGGATGATGCAGAATTGAGAATGTGGATAGAGCACCACACTGTATTTTCGTGAAATAACTTCGATCATTGAATTATGGGTACGTTCACAAATCGGACGGAACGATAGACAGATTGAAAACTGCGTGATTCAATCTGATCTCTTTACAAATAAAATAGCATGAGTACTGGCATTGAACGCGTTCGCCTGCTGATTTTGAGACAAGAAATGGTACCAGACTCAAAACTATACTGTGGAATACTAATGTATGACTGTTCTGAATCAGACGTGCAGTATAAACATGATTCACTTTCAGATTCAGATGTTCACTTGGGGAGTTGGTGAGTAATATCGAGCAAGATTGGTTCACTTTATTATAGCTGGCATGTTGGGTTTCATCAGGATATATTGCTTTTAAATTCAGCAGCTGAAGAACGTCCTAAAATTATGGATTTTGCAGATATAACGATGCAGACCTATCATCTCCCGCCGCTTTTGTGTATCAACAAGGAGATCAACTACGAGATGACCAATATGTCCTTACAGAATACTATTTGCCTAGATTGCATATAATGCGAAAGGTGTTCGCGGTAGGGAAGGATTTTTTGAGTTTGTTGGAAAGTTTTGGTCATATTCAATGAATCAAAAAACTTTAAAACGTCATGATATATACAGACCAATTGCTCTAATAGTTGACATGGCCGTTCAGTGCCTGGCTTTTTTATTAAAATATTTCATCATAATCAATACTTTGCCGAGAACAGAGTTTTGAGTGAATATTGAATGGGTTTTACCTTTTCAATATTTTATGCAATTCTTTTAGGCATGTGAGAAGGAGGCTTTGTTAACTGATAGCTTATTTTGAATACAGAATGAAATTATGTATTGCCTCGAGTTTGATAATTTCTTGCAAATTTTTTTTTCCAATTTAATTGATTTTTCCTCAAGTGATTGAGAATTATTTTACAGTGTTCCTTCTAAATCCTGATCTCCTTCTCCTGGTCACCCACCCGGAAATTCACACACTTTCTAATCATAATAAAATAATAGAGATTTTTCAAATGAAATTTTTTGAACAATGTCGTTTGATTGCTTAAAACGAGTTCAGCACATGCGCGTAGAATCAAAAGTAGTTTGCGTAGTTGCTTTTCAATAAAAGAAGGAAGGGTTTTCGTATAGTATATCACTCGAGCTAATTTTCAGAATATTTGTTTTGATGCTTGGATATCTGATTTTATTTCTAGCACCAGCTATTTCTTAATAAATGATACTGAATCAGGATAAAATATGTTGATGAACATTAAAACATGGGCGAAAGTGGGTGAAAGTTTTGCTTAACTGCCAAGTGCCCAAAAGAGACTTTGATGTGTTTGGTTTTGAGCAAAATGATTAATTACTGCCATGTGGCTAAAATATGACTGCTGAAGTTTTGCGAAAGTGTTAATTTTTTACATTAATCCTTCAAAAGGCTGAAAAAAATGGTTATATATATATGTATTGTACGTATGCATATATACCCAACTCTTTTTTTTTTAGATGGTAGATACGTTCCTTAGAAAACCGTGCAAAACAATTGGTGTAAAATAAAACAAGTGACCCGTGTTAAATCTGGGGAAATGCTCCACACCTTTAAAAAATCGTGTAAAGTGAAATTTTTTTAAATATTTGCGTAAAAATCCATGCAAAAAAGTAATAATGAAATCCATATTACATATTTATTACAGAAAAACCATTTATTTTTATTACAAGAAATATAAAACTAGTTTACAGCGAGAATTCAATCTACAGGTGCATACAACATATAAAAATTTTAATTGAATTTAGGAATAAAACTTACTAACATCTATTCATCGCGACTTGATAACAAGCGCGCACGTTTCTTACGAACTGGATCAAAATTGCTATCATCAGAAGGTGTGTCAGTTATGTGTCTAGTACAACGGTCGGCTTTGATCCAAGTGAAGAATTTCGTTCGTTATTAACGGCCTCTGTTGTTTTTTGTAGCTACAAAGTCTATTATTAGTGGCTGTTCCTTTGATTTCTCAAGTTGCTTTCATAATTCTTGATATCCTGCTACACAAAATATTACATTGAAATTTTAATGCACGCTCTATGTTAGGATCATGAGTAAAAAAATATTCCATACTAATAATAAATTTGAAGCCCTCACGAATTAAATCAGTTGTTAATAGCAGAACTTCGTCATTATGGACATTTTTTTACCTTAAGCTTTCATAAATTCGATCAAATCGTTCTAATCCAAAGGGCTTTCTAGCATCATTTCTTCGATGCCACCATTTGCTTGCTTTTAAAAGCTTTGCAACCAATTGTATTTGATAGCTTTATAATTTAAGAACACACAGATGATTTTTGTATACCACGAAACTTCTACTTCTGACGCATGCTGGCAAACCTTTCTTTCCAACGAGCGTTTAAGGTAAATTGGCGCAACTGTTTGATGGTAAAAAAAGCATGTGTAATACAATACAAAATCCTAAGCTTTCTCCATGCTTCCACAACAGTCAAATTTCTTTCTTCCACTTCGTCTAAAATATATTTAAACGTATGCTAATGTTGTACATTTTCAATGCTGCTATAATACCATTATCGAGTGGCTGAATCAAAGACGTGGTAAAAACAACATTTGAAAATTGAGGGAAAACATTTTTGGGATTCGTGTTAGAACAAAAATATCGTGTTCACACACACACACACACACATATATAAGTAAATAGAAAAATTAATTGTTAAATCTTTAGAGGCTTTCAATCTTCTCGAAGGCGTGGAAAATTAGAGAGGGAAGTGTCAGCTCAGTTATCATCTTCATCACCTGACCAGTTAAATAAATAGCTTCGTGTTGCTTCAAAATGAAATAAATAATCATATTTTACAAACTTTGTGTAACGTATATTATAAACCCTTCGGAATTTTTTCCCGTTTTTTTGGACTGTTATATGTATTTAATTACAATTCCGCATTTTAGTTAATTACATTGTATTTAGTTAATGTCTGGAAATCCTAAAAGGGGGCTAAAAATTGTATGAGCTTCAAACATATTTTAATGAATATTACAATATAATATAATTTTTTTAAAATTTTATGTCAGTTACGTTGAATTCGGTCTCGATCTAGGAAATCATTAGACTGTGCTCATTTTCAAAATGTTATGTTCGGGTGAACAACTATTGCTAAATCGCAAAAGAAACAAAAAATCACCTTTTTTTTTAAAAATAGTTGTGGTTATTTATGCATTTAATTTTTTATCGAAATCTTTTCAAAAAATGTAAAAGTAAGATTTCATTTTGAAATCTCAAGAAAAACATAACTTTTGCAGGAAACAGAACGGAATGTGTCGACTTTTTACAACGTTTTTCTGAATTTCACTTGGTGTGTGTGTGTGTCATCAAATTTTCGATCGTTAATTTAACTAACTTCCCATCAAGCTAGAGCTTTGAAATTTTGGGAATCGTTCGTACTCGCCTAACAATGCAATATTTACACGTTTGCGACAAGTTTTAACTAATATTTCAATAATTTTAATAAGTCAAAATATTCTTTCCTCTAGGCGCTTTAAGGATTGAGGGGAAAATTTCTTTCCCCCTCTGGGAGCACCGGGCACTCCCCACACCGCATGAGGTTATCGTAAACCTTTTGTACTCGCAAAGGGGAGATACTATCTCCCCTTTACAATCTCCGAGATAGTAAGGGTTGCTGACTTTTAGTCAGTAATTATTCGCAAGAAAGAAAGTTTCCAATATTTGGCGTCATGTCTTATCAGAATAATTTTTTCTGAATTCTGGTTCCCATTTTTTTTAATAGAATGACTTACAAACTTTCAAATGCATGTTTTGATTTTATGAATATTATGAATTTTTTAATACTGTCACAAATGTCTCTTTTTTAAGTGAAATTTAAAGTTAAAAATAACTAACAGTTTTAACTAATATTTCAATAATTTTCTCTAATAAACTTTGCCACTATATAAAAACGTTGTTTTTAAAAACGTTGGTTTTTATATCGAATTATTCACAACTACATTCAAAATATGGGGGGGGGGAATGTTTCACGTGGATAAGCAAAAGATATCAAGTATTTTGAAACGTGTGATTGCATTTACGTGGATTACACATATTGTAAAAACGATAAAATAACCTTATTACATTGTAGCAGTGTTTACATGAACCAAATGATGAGGTTTAGATACGCGTGACAAGCCATGTTTCAATCCATTGGAATGTTCGAATCCCAATTTCATTAAAGATCCTCATTTGGTTGAGGCAGTTAAATCGGTCGAGGCTCAAAATCTTCCAAATTTGCATGGTGTGAAAAATAGGAAAGTGGGATGCGATTTTAATACAAAAAGAATTATTAGCTCTCTTATGTCTTCAATGTTCTGCATTAATAAAACCATATTTTTGGAAATTGTATAATCAGTATTCAAAGTCGAATTATGTTTTCCCTATCTTTATTTGAATAAATATTTGGGAATTAAATTTATGTAGCGGACACATAAAAACAGTGCAGAGTATATTAAACGATAAACAAATTAAATTATTTTCTTTGTCCCTCAAAAACAAAAAAGGAAAGTAATAAGCAGCGTAAACATAAGACAGAGATGACGTCATTTTAACATCTATGATCAATTTCGCAAAAGTTATATGATTATAATTAGCTCATGCTGTCTACTGCATATAAAGATGTGAATTTCGATTTTCGTAATTTCTTAGCACTTGATCTAACGATACAATAATTGTATTAAGTATGAAAGCTTTAAATCCAAATAAATCGCTAATCCAAATTTATCGCTCTCTCTAGAACCAACACACAGTCATAATTTACGACTTCTCTAAGAAATCCTTCTAATCAGTTCACTCGTTATTAACTCTCTTCGACGTAGTAACTATGTAGCTTAACATTTTGAGTGAAACTGTCTTCATTCCACAAAACTAATGGAAGAATTTCACTCCCAATAACAATTCTCTGACAGTAAATCCTTATCCTCTATCTCCCTTCATTTCCCCTTAATTCTATTTCTTTTACATATTAAGATATTTAAATCATTTCTACCTTCATCTAGTTGATCTAATAACGTTTTATTTTGGTTGAGAAGAAATTGTATTTTGAGCAATTCAAATTACTATCAAGTCCCCGAGGTTCGCGAAGAGGAAATAGCAAATAGCCCAACGTCACAATACCTCCCAAAAAGAGACATCCACCGGATCTGACATGTTGTCCCTCAATTAGAGGTGTCCTTTCTTCAGAGGGTACACGTACTAAACAAATGTAATTTATTTCGATAATCTTACATCGAGCTTTAAATAAATGATGTATATATAAATAACACAGTTAGAAGTATTTATTTGAATATGAAAAATGTATATCCTGAATTTAAAAAGTTTAATTATTGCTAAAATGTATGAAATAAAATTATAAATTTGTACTTACAAAAAATCTATTGAAAATAATCCATTTTCGGGGTTTCGTTTGATATTCTGTACATTGAAAGCTTTCTTTTCTACTTGGATATTAAAGTTCGTGATGATTTTCACTATCACCAATAGTTATCAAAAAATTTTTTAATTAGGAAGTGCGTTTTAAGGCATCTATATAGGTTTTATTTATGTCACACTTGTTGTAGGAATCTTCATCTTTCTCACTGCATTTGAAGCTATATTCGTTACGGATCTCATCGTCAATTACAGTTGAAATAAAAGATTTTTTGTCGTCATTGATGTCTTCAGTACACAAGTTTTCGTCTATTTTTAAAAATTCTTGCATTTAAGCACTGCCACTGATTTTGACTCATTCAACCAATTTATTTTCACTGTGGGCAGACTGTTACATTAAGGACGCCTATTGAAGAGGAAAAATTGTGGCAACCGCTCCTTTGTATAGGAGAGGGGTTGCTAGTGTATTGAATGAGACACTGTCTGACTTCGCTTGTTAGAGGTAGGATGCGAAAACGAACCCCGAGACATAAATAAACTTCATTGTTATAATTAAAGAAACTGAGTTATCCGTATGCACACATGAACGCAACTCAATTCTCCAGTAGATAGGAAGTAAGAAAGATAGATACGAAGAAAAGATATCACATACACGAAACTGAAATTTCGAAGTCTGCTTCTTTAAAAGGCCTGCTTCCCATTGCTCCCTGTCCTGAATTGGCTTTCAACTTGTTAAAATTGTAATCTTCCCCCCCCCCTACGGAAAACTGCAGAAAGAATAACTGGATTTTGATTTCTCTGAACAGGAAAAATTATTTTAATTGTACCACAACTTGCTTTTTCCCAATGTATTTTTTCCCGTTGCCCTATTGAAAAGAAATTTTTTTAAAGAGTGGCATTAACTTTTCATTTCACCGTTCCCTTGTCAAATCTTTCACTAAGCACAAACTTACCTTTGAAATCTCAAAAGATTACGAACAGAGTATTTCAATTTTATATTACATATTTTTCTTATTTTTGAAACTTTTTTTCAGTGTCCTTTAATAAGTCGTAAATGCATTAAGACCCCTATTCAAAGAAACCGGGACCAACAGAATCGTCCTTTATATAGAGGTGTCCCTTATTTGGAGATGTCTCTTACACAAGGTAGTACTGTACGAGGGTAGTTCAATAGGTGCTCAGAAATTGCAAGAGATGGCGCTCGTAGCATCGAAAATGGTTTGTTTTTAGTAAGCATCACGACTCACTAGGCAGCTGTCTAAGTCTCAGTTACTCGTGATCATGACGCCTTTAGCATCTCAAAAATTCTTCGTCATAACTTTTCCGGCCTATGAGACCCTCTTTTTTTGGAACAGATTCACTGTAAACAACCCAACGTTTTGATTTTTGCTTGATTTATGGTGCTTAAGGAAAAATCCAGGTGACGTCGACAACTCGACGCGGCAGCAATCCAATTTTTATTTGACAGCAAATAAAAATTGGATTCAAATAACTTATGAATCAATGTCCCATTTGCTTCGGCTCCATTCAACATTTGACAGCACCCAATAGTAACAACAATTTATCTTATTGAAGCCGTCTATCTTAAAATACAAGTACTTTTTGGATCCCCCTCGTATATATAAAACCTCTTTTTCTTCCGTCAGCATTTATAAATTAAAAGAGTCGTATTGGAGATGGACACGAAGAAGAGAACGCAAGTTAGAAGGAAAAACGACGGACAGAGAGAAATCGTGAACGTGCGGAAATTAAATTACAGTAGAGTGATAAAAGATAGCTTTCGAACGAAACGTCGTAAGATTACAATTCTTGCATTATCTGAGAGACCATCAGAGGACGAACACGGTATTGAAAATTGGGGGAGTTTCCCCGAGAAAAAGGTCCGATTCATAGACGTGTTAAAATTACGTCCTGTCTTCTGAATAAAAATGGGTGTCAATGAAAAATAATAGGTTTAATATGATATAATTTATTTTAAGTTTCCAAATTCCATCGATCCTGCCAGTATCCATGAATTGCTGATTTAATGCGTTTGTTGATGGAATGGCAGGAGGACTTTCACCGGTTGCAGATTTAGTTGTCCTATCGACTCTCTCGTTTCCCTTGCTACCCACGTGGGATGGTACCTTACATAATCCCAACTGGATGATTTTAGATTTGAATTTATCAATTATTTTTAATGTATGAACGATCCATGGGTGAGTGGAATGATAAGGATGTCTTGCAGATTCTAAGGAACTCGTGGAATCAGTTAAATCAATAAAATTCTCATTGAGTCGACTGAAGATACTTTCCAAGGCTTTATGAATAGCAGAAATCTCCACTGTGAAAACAGATAATGAAGCTAAAAATCACGTATTGAACTATCAATTTTTAAAAAAAAGAGGTACCGCGAAATGATTCGATGACTTTGAACCATCAGTGCAAATATAGATAAAATCAGGTTACTGCTCTGAAAAGTCACTAAACATTTGGATGTGCCGTGTCAGAATTCCTAAAATTTTGAAATGGATTCCTTAAAACTAACTCTGTTCGTACCAGAGGGGAAAAAAACATCGTCTGCTTTCATGACAGATAATCCACGATTAAAGTAAGTACTCTACGATGAAATGGAGGTATGGTTATTAATATTTAGAATTTTAAAATGATAAGCTCTTTATTCAGGGGTAAATATATATATATGTAATGTCCGGGTATTCACAATGACGATACTTCGGTTTATTCGAAGCTATTTATTCTTATTTACACCGATTATGTACAGACACTTAAGTATGAAATTTTAAAAAAAAAGCATAAGTAGTATCTTGACCCAATAAGCGTAAGTAGTTCATTCCAGTGAGGTTGTGCTCCGTGCACTTATTTCTTAAAACGGTTTTATCAGTGATATATCTGAGACACTCCGTGTGCCCACTCCAACCTCGTAATGGCGTCTTCCCGCGCAAACGTCTTCTTTCCCCTAGCGAAATTTCGCCGAGACAGTAGCAGCGCTCTCTGGTGGTGAGACGTTCTGGGCTATAAGTCAAATTCGATATCCACATATATATAATTTATTTTTTGATGGCTTTTAATGACAGTATTTTATGAACAACAATGCTCATTTTGCTTAGCGGGGATTTTATGATTCTTTAGCTAAACTGGTATGCAAATCATTGACAAGACGAACACAGATTGCAAAACTTGAACAGATTAGCAGCACAGACAGGAAAATGTCCATTTTCCTGTTTTAGAGTAACGTTGCTGGGAAGCGTCAGAGCAGATTCGTAACATTATCATTGATACTCTGACAGTATTGCATGTAGATTGTTCAGATGTTTGAACAGTTTGTTCAGTTTATTGAACAAAAATTTGATAAATTATCTTTATTTTAAGATTCCCTCGTATGAAGGGTTGGAAATCCAGCTAATATTTAATAAAATGGAAGAAAAAAAAATTTAAAATCTATACCGTCCACGAATTAAGAATCAATAAGATTTAATGCGAAACAAACTCCTTTGAGACACACATTATTTGCGCAAACAAAACTCGATCCTTCGACCCACTAATCTTCAGGCAGTTTTTCTAATCATCAGACCTGCATCAAACTCCTTGATTAATTTTTGTAAAATGCATCTCTATTTCCTTTATTTATTATCTATTTCTACGGAAGATGATTTCATTTTAGAAATTAAGAATTTTGTTTTTGCACTTTACAATTTAATCTCCGACTGAAAATTCCTTTATGCTTAAATTGAATCCTATTTTATACATTTTCAGACATAAATTTTATCTACATTTTTTTAAAATTGTGTGTTAAAATAAATGCAATTAAAGCCAAGGGTTGTCTGAAATTGTGTGTGATGAATTAATTCCATTATAATGAGAGTTATTTTAAATATTTGGATTTATTTTTGAAAACTGAAGAGAAAAGATTCGCATAAAAATAATGGAATATTTTTTTTAAAAAAAAAACACACATCTCAAAATAACTAACGAGATAAAGGTTCAAAAAGTATACATTCGACTTTTCGATACCTACTTACTTAATAAAATATGTTTTTAAAGTTATGACTTGATGTTGGAGTTTCAGTTGTATAGAGAACTTTTTACTACGGCAAAAGATAAAATTGCGTCTTCTGTTGTTTTAAAGCACCATTTGTTTATTGGTTGCTTTGTTGACCAGTTTAATCGAATAACACAATATTGTCTAGTAACATTATAACAATGCCGTGCTCAACAAAGAAAGTAATCAATGATTATTGCATTTTTACTTTAAAATCATTTATTGTTTCAAACGTTGATTTGATGCTTTTGTGAGTGCTGCTTATTATTTTCTTCTGCGAATTTTTTGAAGTATTTACTTATTTATTTCGATATGGTCATGATCTTTGAAGTGTGTTTGTGCACCCTTCTGTGTGTTTGGGGGGCCTTTGTTGGTTACGATCGCCCTTCCCTTTTTGAGATCCTTTTTTTTCTCATCAATAATTGAGATCATCAAATACTCCGTTGCGCAATTCTTCAACAGAGTTGTTTCTGGTAATACTACTATTCTGGTGACTACCTTTGATGCCGTTGTTGTGCCCAATGTTCACTCTCAGACGGAGCAGCAGACTTACAACGAATTGGAGCTAGAGGCCAAGTTCTTTCCTCTTCAAGGGACCACATCTTTGAACACCCCCAAACGAGCTGACCGGGAGGCCACCATCCCTGTGGTGCGAACTTTCTTTGTGTGGAAGATGTGCCAAGCCCTGGATCTACCAGCTACTTTCGAGCCACTCAAGACTGGTGCAAACTTTTCGCAAAAGCAACTCAAAACAAACAAGCGGATTCCAATAGTCCACTCTATCGCTGTCTTTAAGATGTGCAAGGTTCTGGAACTAAACGCAACACTGGCTCCCCAGTGAAATAGTTGCCCATTGTATAATTATGTCAAAGAATTTCCAATTGCAAACCATAGCATCACAATACCAGAATCGTTCAATCACAATACACCATCAGCCATCTAAAGATATCCATACCTTTACCGATTTCTAGAGCATTCGCATATTTATTTCCTTTGGAAGACAATACATTACAAATTGATGAAGAAGTTTACAACGACCAGATAATTCACTTCATATATAATCTTGAGGCTGCACTATCCCACCCGACCCTTGGAAGAACATACCGATTAATGGAAACGAGTCTGAAGAAATTGATGGACTTAAAGACCGAAATTCTGAAGCGATTCCACATTTAGACTTATATTTGAACAATGGATGGACTTATAGATTGAATTTCAGAAGCAATTCCACGTTCAGATTTGTGAGTCTGAATAATGGATGGACTTATAGATGGAATTTTTGAAGCGATCCCACATGTACGGACTCAAAAAAATGTTTTAGATTTTTGGAATGGGAATACCATCACATTTTCAATGAGATTTATGACATGTTTTTGACACAATTATATTTCAAAACTTTTTTGTACTATTATTACCTTAATTTGTTATTTTTAAAATTTGTATTCATTGTAAATAAATTTCCTAGTATATGGTGCAAATATCTCTCTGTTCTTGTATTTGTTGTTCTTTTCACTGATTTAATAATATATATATATATATATATATATTTAAATAAGTTTTCAAGCATGGTACCGGTAAAATTAGAAAACTGAAAAGAGAATATTTATTTGAAAACTATATTCGGCTTCACATTATCTTAAAATATTGCGATATTATTTTCTATTAATTTGATATATTTTCATATATTCACCTTTAAAATATTTAAGGAGGAGCTTAAGAAAATTACGTATTCGTGAATTTGTTTTCATTATTCAGTTAAAGCATATATTAAACACACGTGTGTGAAATATGAGAAATTCCTCACCCACTTAAAATTATTTGTATTTTCCACTAAAGGAGAAATACTAACAGTGATGTCTTATGGTTCAGAATGAAATAGCACGATAATAAAGTAAGTGGGAAGACTCGCTAAACTGAAATAAAAATTACATATTGAAGTACTTTCAAATTACATCTTTTAGTGTTATCCACCAAGAGCTTCTTTATATATCACAGATTTATTTTGCAAGAAAATAAAAAAAAACTACTCCAAATATTGCTATCGCCATTGTGGATACTTTGCACGATTATTGCTCTGTTGGTGCGCTCATGGTTTTCTTTTGGCTGCGGACGTGATAATAATTTTGTCTTATTTAAAGTAAATACTAAAGGATATCGTAATGTTCTAATAGTTACTAAGAAATAATCAAAATACCTGGATAAAACTTATTCTGCAACTTAAATATTATCTGCATGTAGATAATATTATAAAGTACAGTTCTTAATATTGGTGCGTTTGGTTTCAGAAAGTCTTAGACTAAATTAACCCGCAGCGTATCGTAAAGTGTTAATTATTATCAAGAGGTATCGAAAATATTTGATTAGTATTAAAATAATCGAGACAGAAACTATTACTCTTAAGATTTCTCTACATGGTCACTCTTTAGAGTTATGCATCTCTACCAGCGTTTCTTGACCTTTCGAAGGCTGTCAGTGTGGAATTCTGCAGATTGAATTCCATCCTCTTCAAACTGAGAATCAATTGCGTTCCCAGAGGGGGTATAAAAGGACATACACATCCCACCTAAATTTTTTTGGAAGCTGAAAAGTTTCGGTATAATTTTCTTTTGTTATACTATTACAGGTGTTCTAAATTTAAAGGAAAAAAACGAACTTTTTTCTTTCTCATGCTTAAATTTTTACATCAGTATGAAAAATGATGATTCCTAAGAAACCAATTTCTTAGAAAAGATCAGAAAAGTATTTGCGGTCTCCAATATGTTCCACTCCGTTAGTCTTAACCATTCTTCTTAACCATTTTTTAAATTGTGGTCATTTTTTCAATTATTCATCGATTTTTAATCAATGCGTTCTGGAGTACCGATGGAAGGTGTTCGCGATTCACTACCATCCATTCTTATATTTTTCAGGTACCAGAAGTAATTAAATTTTTCACGAATGCCTCGTTATTTTGACAGCATTTTAGTTTTGACAGTAGAACAGATCATTTTCTTAAGCGGCACGTCTTAACGTGTAACATTCATGAAGGTCCAATTCCAAGAAGAAACATTTTATTATTAACATCGTTCTGAGAAGAGCGATGGAAATAGCACTTAGCTTGGCCAAGAGACAAGGATGACACCTCCCTCTCCAAACTTCTACACATCGCCAGCGGGAGGACTTGGGACATAGGACCGCATTTAACGTGCATCAGTTCCGCAACGTGGCACGTCTTTAGTGGCATCAGGGTTTCAAAGAAAGACACAGCGAAAACAATGCCGCGACGATTATTACAAATAGGCTACCACGGTCATAAAAATTGTTTTTAAAAACGTTCGATAAAAAGGGAATTACTACATAATAAACCGACAGATTCATGTTTATGCAGAACGTTGTAGAAGTCAACAAATGAAGCAAATAATAATGTCGAACAGTTCCGTTTCGCATTTATAAAAAAATTTCAGATCATAACAAAAATTGAACAAACCTTGGCTGTTATGAGCTTATCACTGAAGTTACAGTGAAAGATTAGTAGAAAGCGCATGAAACGAAAATTAATATAAGAAAAATTGTCTGCATTTCCCGATCCAATTTCCTAGTGAAATTTATTTTAGGGCATTTTACGAGTTTTATTTTAAAACTAATGTAGTTGCTATCAAAACCCATTAGTTCAGGTGTGCCTTCACTTTATGCACCCGTCTACCTGCCATTTTGATTTCATGAACGTAAAGTTTATCTCCTATGGAATTTCTAAACGCGCCCTAAAATTGTTACGATTTCACCCATTTGAAAATAAAAGTGTAACCGAAAAAGGAAAATTTTTTTAAAAAACTGTTACTCTTAGATGTTAATGTTTCAAATTGTGGGTTTTCCGATCTTTAAAAAAGGATGGATCTTTATATCTAGGATGCCCTTTCTTCATTAAAATAGACTTGATTTGAAGATGGTAGTAGAAATTCCATAGGATTAAAATGAAGTTCACATTCAGAGAATCAAAATGGCCGGTAGACAGGAGCCTCAAGCTGCCAAGTTAACTTAAATTCATTTAAGTTCAAATGCATTTTTATCAAAGTTCAATAACTAAGCAGATGCATACTTTCAACTAAATAAAATATACAGTGAAGAATTGAATTTAAAAAAAAAAAAACGTTTTATATTATTTCAATGATTCCATCAATTCAATTTAAGAATTTTTTCTTCTCTGTAACTTTTCACCAATGTTTGATAAAATAAGAAGTATGAAAAGTTTCACAAACTATTGCACATTTTTCATTTCAGTTTTTGCATCACAGAACAAGATCGAATTTATATTTTGTTTTCCATTTTTGATTTTTTAAATTCAAACTGTTAGATCCAGCAGAGCATAAAGTACAGTGATATAAAGGGAACAATGTAAACACATGATGTAACAAAATCTTAAGTAAATGAACCATAAATTACTTGAGTGAGTGAGTGAATGTAAAGTTTATTGGCGCAAGAGCCAGATATGGCCAAACAAGATTAAACTGTGGTCTAGACGTGAAGTTGAAAAAAAAAGGTAAAAATGGTTGACAAGAAAGAGGGTCGAAAATAGAGAAGGATTGCTAGGGTATCCATAAATTACTTGAATGTACAATTAAGAATTATAGCAAGATTCTATAGAATCTTTCCTACAAACTATTATTGGGGGACTTCATATTTCATTTTGAGAATCACTTTAAATGAACACAACACGAATTATGCAAATTAGAGTAGTGAATAAAATTGGAGAGTTACATTATTAAGCACCAAAATAATTAATGAGAGAGTTGTTAACAGTAGAGTGAGTTATCAGAAATTAGAATCGTATCTTTGCTGGGAAGAGTACCAGACATTGACTTTGAATTTAGAGAAGATTTCATTACAATCTAATCTTCTTTACAATTTTTACTACTGATTCGGCCCCATAAATCCGCAGCATTCGGGTAAATATTTATATAAATCTTTAGATTTGGATGCAAGTAGGAATTATTTCGCATATAGTAATTCAGATATGAATATTTAAAGATTTCAATAAAATAACTTGGTTGCCTTCACTGACCGACTTTCTATTCAGTTTCACTATGGATTTGTGAGAGTTTTAAATAATTAATTATGGAATACCTTGGAGAAAGAAATAATCATGGGATGTTATAGAACTCAGTACAAATTAAGATGATATAAAATCATAAAAATAATCTCATTATAAAAAAAAATACCATATGTTGTCATTTATTGTGTTGTAATTTAACTCTTACGATTTTATTTCAAAAAAATACATTAAAAACACTCTTCTAGTAATAAGAAATAATCTTTACAAACAATTATAAAAAATATTTACAACATGCATGTTTAATATAAATAAAATGAAATGAGTAAGAAATTTCAAGATTCAGAAAATTAATTAAAAATTATCTATTTCAATTGAAATCGGCAAACAAGTGAAAATAACGAATAACTTTTCTAGGTTTTAATTCTAGAATAAAATAGAAGAGTGAGGGCTTATAACACAAAAGCCAAGTCTGATTAAGTTGAGTAAAATATTAGTTTGAAAAATATCAAAAATATTTTAAAACCATATTAAGATAAAATGCCAGCGGTTAAAATCATGAATATGATATAATGAGCCGAATTTATATATGAAAAAAAATTCTATGGTGGTTTTCTCCCCAAGACAACTTTAAAATAGATTAATCCAAAGAGGTGGAATGATGAATAAGAAACAATGGACGATGAAACAAAATACGTATGGTGTACGGGATGTCAAGTAGACTGATGAAAAATGGAATAGAAAATTAATTTAAACATGAAATAATTAATTAAAAGTAGAGAAAGAGTTGAATATTAAATGCAATAATTTACTTATTTTCCATTTCATCAAATTATAAATTGAGTATCTGTAATTTGGATGTCAAAAAATTAAATCTTCATGGAGACGGGAAAAAGAATTATTCAATTAAGAACACAATTGCAATTGAAAAGTTTTTATTGAGAAAAAAATGAAAACATACAATCATATTGAAATATTTCCTATACAAATAATACATAAAAATAGCGTGATTAGTTTTAAACATTCAATTAAAAATGTCAAAATAAAATTCAAGCATCATTTAATTCTCAAATAACCTTTCATGGTGTAAAGAAAATTAAAGATTTAAAAATAATTTTGTTTCTACATCTAAGAAAAAAAGGTGGAAAAAACTTAACTTTAGTCATTTTCCATCTTTAGAAGATAAACAAAACAACAATTTTTAAGAGTTCTTCATATCACAATTAATATAATTCTAAATTTTAAACTTTTCCCTCAATAATTCCTTCTGAAGGTTATTTCTAAGTTAAGCATCTTTAATTACAAATTAAATATGTTAAGTACAGTTCTGCAAAAGTTGAGCTGTTGGTAGTAAATACATTTCCTTATAATATTAATAAAAGATCAATTCAAAATAAGAAACATTGGAAAAATTAGAAAAGTCTGACCTGAAAAAGAAAGTTCATTTCCTTCTTAGAAATGATCCTTTCTCCCTTCATCTCCTGAGAAAGGAAACATGCATCCTAATAAAATAATCTTATATATATATTAAACTATAATCATATATTGATGTCGATCAAATTTCAATATGCGAGAACACATAAATTCTTCTTTCAATTTACAATAGTTAAATTTATGATTAGCAACCATTTAATGCAAGATGATTTAAATGAAATTACACAAATTGCATTGCAATCAACTGAAACATTATAAAACTTCAAAAAAAAAAGGTAATTTTTCAAAATAAATATGTTACTCAGAAGAATATAAAGAACTGTATAAGAAAACAAATTCCTAAATTAATTTGAACAAAAATTAAATATAACATATTTGTTAAGTTTTGCATACATTATTTACAAATAGACATAAAAATAATGTATAGGGAACCATAGATGATATATGTTAATTTCAGAAACTTAAAATTCATACTTATCATTAAAATAATATAAAGTAAAAATAAAAAATAACTTGGAAGTTCAGAGGAAAATTCATTAGAAATTGAAAATTAGACCTTGTTACAGCCTTGTATTGAGAGTGTAATTTTATGTACAGAAAAGTAGCCACAGCCGACCTAATTTTTTTAAAAAAAATTTCACTAAAAAATTGAAAAAAATATCCTGCCCAAAAAAATTTAATCACTGTATATTTAATAAAAGTAAATATTCCTTCCTATGTGTAAATAAAATAGCAAAACTGAAGCAATGGTCTACATTCATTTAATGACAAAACAATGCTCCATACATTCGTACATACATAAAAAATGAATAATGAGACTTTAAATAAAATGAGTAAAAATACCAATAAATTATATAAAAATATAATTTCTTAATGACATTGGTATTTATTTAAAATAGTAATGAACTTATGAGACTATACCCACAATAAATACTGAAATATTGTATTTCAATAACTTTTTCTTGTTTTTTAATACAATTAATTTTATCAATATATTTGCAAAAGGACTCGGGGGGGGGTAAAAAGGAAAATTCTGTTTTAAAAAATTAAAATTCTTATTGATCAAAAGTTTGTTAGAAGTCTCTTGATCATTCTCTTCCAAAAATTACTATTCAACATTGAGAAAATCACATTATAATAATCCTTCCAATGATAAAAATAACATCATTTACAAAATAATTAAATATATATATATATATTTCTTCTTAATAAAACTCTTTTACTGATATTCTAAAAGTGATTTAATATAGTGATTTGCTTTTTTTATAAATAATAAAATGAAAGAATGAAAATGCAAGCACAATATTTGATGGTAAAAGATGTACTGTAGAAAGATATCTATTTATAAATTATGAGTCATAAGCACAAAGGAAAATTATTACCATAATATTTAAAAGAAAACCAAATTTAAATATTAAGTATTCTGTAAAAGAGTGAGGATTTTATACATGTTTATACGATAAATTACATTTGAACATTTTAATATATATGAAAAGAAACTGATAATTTTTTTTTATTTACACAATATTAATAATGAATGAGAAATATGCATAAGGCAGCATTAACTTAATAAGCAAATGAACATTTTAAAATAAAATAATTAAGTTTAGTGTAGGAAAAAAATATTTCCTAAACTAATAAATTTCTTTTTAAATTTCTACTATAATGTTCTGTAAAAAAGTTCCTCATTTTTTGTCATTTCAGAAAATTTCTTCTTAAATTGCTTACAATAAATTAATTTTAAGTTTATTTTACTCATACAATGTTAATACATTTCAGATCAAAATATATTCCAGCATTAAAATAAAAAACAATTGAAATTTTTTTTTTTTTTTAAAAAAAAATGTTTCATATTGCAAAATAAATAAATAAATACATTTTAACAACTCAATCAAAATTTCTTTTTAAAAAAATAATTATTTTCCTACTCTATGCTTTGAAATACAAATATATCTAAATATAGTAACTTAAAATTATTACTAAAAACTATATCCATGATTATTTTATTTGTACATTATTATTACAAATTAGAAAACATGCATAAGTTAGCATTAAAATATTCTCTAAATGGTAATTAGGTAATGTACATATGGCATTCATAAAATTTTTAATACACCAATATAAAGTTTTAAAAACAATATAATTACGGTTTGTGTAGGGAAAAAATATATTTCACCAATGCAATCAATTTTTTAAATTTCATTAATTTCCACTATATGATCTGGTAATGCAATAATTTCTATAAATGTCTACTTACAATTCTTAATAAAAATTAATTGAAAAATTACTTCTCATATAAAACCATTATCATAATATTTTAAATTCAGCTACAATATTATTGTTGGTACTCAACTCTCCCAATCCAAAATATTTGCAAAGTAGTCCCATTTTGGAAACAATGGTAATAAAGTTTGGTTTGTTTCAGTTCAGACAAAGACCAAATCTCTTAGTTTGTGAATTTGTACACTTGTTTTTTACTGCTCTGACTAAGAATATGAGAGTTTCAATAATCTCTACACCTATAAAATATTTTGAGAAATGTATTATTCATACAAAGTTTAAATGATCTTGATAAATAGTTTTGTTTTTGCAATAGTCTTGAAAAAAGTTACACGTGCATCTTAGGAAAAAAGTATTTTTTTACGTGATGCAATTGTAGTGAAAAAAGTTTTGTGGTTTCAATACACAATGCAAAATTTTAAAAAATCAAATTTTGAAGTCTACATCAAGCAGTGTTAAAATAATCGTAGGACTCTCTTAAACTGTGTGGTTAATGATTAATCTGAGGTATGACAAAAAAGAACAATTCCAGAAGAGTATCAATGCCAGAATTGAAAATAAAAGGGATGGAATAGAGACCAGTAGGATTAAACTGATTGTCATAAACAAAAAGCAGAACTGTTCAGAAAGTGAATTGGTTATAAAAAATAATATATAAAATCCTAGAAAGATGTAACTAATTCTATAATCAGTAATAATACATTTGCAAAACAAAATTATTTAGAATTAAGCAGTCAAAAAATTGAACTTTTAAGGAAAAATTTATGTTCAATAAAGGAATAAAATAAAAATTATTATTGATAATTTAATAATGTAGTTCATTTAGAAGGCTTTACATATTGTTCAAAGGAATATTTTTTTAATTATATACAACTAAACTAGATATGATAAACTTATTTTAAATATTCTTCATAATATACAGAAATCTTCATTCCCACACCCTCAGCAGGTTAAGTTTCATTTCAAAAGTAAAATAAAATATTTAACATTTTCATTCATAATTTGAAATTAGTGAAAAACATTTTTTAAGAAAATTTATCATAAAATATTGAAAACAAAAATATTTGTAACAGATATTAAAAAAATTCTATTTCTAAAGAAAAATGAAAAATTAAACTAGGAAAGAATTTTTTAAAAATAAATAAAATATTCATTAAACATATAAATTAGGTAAATTTTTTAATTGGTAGGAACATTTATTTTAAATATTTTCCTCAACTATATATAATACAATACAATTTACCAATATAACTATAATAAATTTTTCATATAAAAAAGTTCACACATTACAAGCTTTGAAATATAATTGGTGTGTATCTTCTGTTAATTTTATACATTTCTGACAAATAATATGAAATAAATTATCATTCATAAACAAAGATTTTATTTATTTTTGTTAAAACCATTGCAAAAGTGATACAAACAATCCCTTTCGGAAAAAGTACTTTCAACTTTTAAAAAATATCAATACACTCTTGAGTAGAAATTGAAAATCAAATAAAATTTCTAATCACACACCCAAATACTAAACATTTAATAATAATGATAAATAAAGTTTCAAATATTAGAGTATTTTTTCACATCTAACAAGAAAATATTAAGATTAAAAGAATGTGAAGAATAA
>BMAW01084137.1:0-16873 GCA_019974015.1 Nephila pilipes | reverse complement strand
AATAATTAATGACCTAGGTCCAATGGTTACACAAACGGAGATAAGCACCGCCTGCAGAGAATTCTTCGGCTCAGGCTGACATGAACTCAACCTTTACTTTAAAACAATTTTTAAGATACAAGTACAACCGAGGGAAATCATAAATATTTTGAGCGCTAGTTTTGACAATTATGTAGACGTATTCCCTCTACATTATCCTGAGTGAATAATTATATGTAATTGCACAGCTAGTTTATTAAAAGGCAACGAATATGATACGAAAAGAAAATTATGCATAGTTTCACTATCCCCTTTTTTTACCCAATTTATTTCCTCAAAAATAAGCTCAAATACTCAGCAGTAATAGGTTGTGATTATATTAAAAATGGTATGCCATTTTTTCTGGGGAAAATATGATCTGAACATCATGAACTGAAAACTGTACTTCTCTTTCTGAATGGTTTAGTGTACCAGAGGATAGTAAAAGGTTTTATTTATTACCAAGAAATAACAGAGATATCTGGGTAAAATTTAGTAGCCACATAATGTTTCAGTTGGATCACTTTTCGCGTACCAGATCACTTTTCAAAAAAAATTTTACGTTTGCTTTATTTTTAATTACGTAGCTGATATGATATTCAATTTAATAATTTGGCGTTTATATTATGTTTAATTACTTGTAGCTGATATAATATTCAATTTAATAATATTTATCGTTTGCTTTAATTTTAATTATATATAGCTTAAATATATTCTATTTAATAATTTATCGTTTGCTTTAATTTTGTTTTCGGAAATGTATACTACTATCTATTTCTCGATATTTCATCGTTTGCTTTAATTTTTATATTTAATTGAGTATTTAATAATAATTATAAGAAAAGCACACCTTGGGTGGTTAAATCTATTCTTTGCAAAACTTCGCATAGAACTTTTAATTTTTTTTCTGAATATTAACTGATATTTGTTTGAAAAATGCTGTAAAATGTTATAAAAATTTACAATTCTTATTTTATATTTATACTTAATTTCTCTCGCAATAAAACTCAGCAAAACCAAAACCGATATTTATCATATGTTAGGACATAATGAAATATACTGCACGGTATGACATCCTTTGAAATTCTATGTTTTCCTTTTCTTTTTTATTAGAATGTTTTGGTTTCTTACTTCTTTTGCCTTTTGGGTTTGCAAAGTTTTTCTGCTCTTATTTCAAGGACTTGCGGGGAGGAGTACAGGGGATGCGAAAAAAAGCAATATGTGAGATTAAATATGCGCCGAAAACTAAATAGTAACTGCTCTTATTTGCTTTAAAGGCGTCGAACGCTTCCATTTAAAGGAATCTTGATGCCCTAACATATTCCTAAGTTGTTCATATCTTACTAATCACTGATCGAAAATTATGCAATTCTGTTACAAAATTATTCTGTAAGACGAAAAGAATATTATTTTTATAAAAAATTAAAAATTTCAATTTTGACCAATTTACCAGGGTATTTTAAAAATTGTTAGTATTTGAAAACAAATGACATGATTCTGGTAAATTTGGGCTGCCATAGGATGATGCCATCTGTGAATCGGAGCCGAAACAAATATGACATTGATTCCTTAGTTAGTTTTGATTTGGTACTCATTTGTTGTCAAATCTAAATTTGATTGCTGCCGCGTCGAGTTGTCACCGTAGATGAGACCTGAATTCGTCATTATACATTGGAAACCAAGCAAGAGTCAAAACGCTGGGTTGCTACGGGGAATCTGCTCCAAAGAAGGCGTAGATGGTCTCATCGGCCAGAAAAGTTTTGACGAAGAACTTTTGAGGTGCGAAAGACGTGCTTGATTATGAATACGAGTAACTAAAACAGCTGTCAAATGAGTCCTGATGCTTACTAAAATAAACCATTTTATTTGCTGCGCGCAACATCTTTTGGAATTTTTAAGGACTTATGGAACAACCCTCCACACATTTTCAATTCCCTGAATAAGGATTGGGGGAGGGGAATTAAAAGCTCGATGACCATTGTGTTGCAGAGGCGACCGCTTAATAAAACTGCAACGGAAGGGCGGAAACCGTTCGGAGAAAAATGATCTGGAGAAAAATTCGAACAAAAGAAAGATAGAATTGGGCTGGCGACGGAGGTTCTGGCCGATGGAAGACGAAGTTGTTTTTGTACGGATTGGAATTTTCGCAATTAGAATATGTTTTTGGTTTCCACAGCCTCTTTGAAATGTTTTATATAACGTGTAAATTATTTCACTGAAAATAAATTGCATTAATTTTCGATGGGGGCCATCTTTGTGTCTAGAAGTTGTCATCAGTTGAACGAACACATTTTTCCTTCCTGTAATGCCCCTCATATAATTTACATGTCCTAACATGTCGCGGCTTTGAGAAAATATAGTGAGCTAAAGTGTGTGGACATTAAATACAGGATATATTATGTTGGGTCCATAGATTGATATTATAATGCATTCTGATTATAATAATTACATTTAATATACTTAACGTATAATTACATTGCTAAGATGTATTTCATTTAATATTTCATCGCCTGCTTTTATTTTAACATCCGAACCGAATAGTTATTGTCTATTCTAATAACTTATCGTTTGCTTTTATTTTAATAACACATGGATCAATAAGTTCCCGAGACTGTGTGGTCGTTTTTTTGCGATTTCCTCCTTCAAACGCACCAGCAAGTCAATATAATAATCACTGTTGATCGATTTACCTTTTTCGAGGTAGTCAATGAAAATCACGCCATGCGTATCCCAAAAAACTGACGCCATGACTTTGCCAGCTGACTGCTGCGTTTTCGGACGCTTCGGACGGCTTTCGCCAGCTGTGCGCCACTCAGATGACTGCCGCTTCGACTCTGGAGTGTAGTGATGTATCCATGTTTCGTCCATGGTCACGTCACGACGCAAGAAATCTTTTTTGTTGCGAGTAAATAGCGATAAACAGCTTTCTGAATCATCGACTCGTTGCTGTTTTTGTTCCATCGAAAGCAATCGCGCACCCACTTGGAAAAAACCTTTTTCATGCTCAATTTTTCTTGATGGATAGTAAATACACTTCCATATGATATCTGTGTCATCTCAGCAATCTCACGGAGCTTCACTTTATGATCTTTCATTATAATTTTTGTCACTTCACTCACATTTTCCGGTGTAACGGCTTCCACAGGTCTACCCGAGCGTTCCGCGTCATTTGTGTCGGTACGACCACGTTTAAACTCGGCAAACCACCGACAAATCGTTGCTTTTGATGGACAAGAGTCCGGGTAACATTTTTCAATCCATTGTTTCGCTTGCACGGTGTTTTTACCCATTAAAAAACAATGTTTTATCAGAACACGAAACTCGGTTTTTTCCATTTTTTAAACAAACCACAAAACGACTTTACTCCAACCTCGATAACTCAGCTGTTTCTGGTCCGATCGACTTAAAATTTTGGCACGTTTCAAGCAGAGGTTAGTACTCTAGAAAGAACTGGTTACTGGTTTACTACGAGCGCCATCTCTGGGTTAGTCTCGGAACTTATTGATCCATGTGTTATTGAATTTCATAACAGATTTTATGGCAGAATATTGTTAACACTGGCAACGTTTTTGTACTTTAGAATGTTTTACTTGCAAAAATAAAAATGCATCAGGAATTTGAAAGCTATTTTTTTTTCTTGATAGTAATTACTTTTTTGGAGCCTGAGCCTTCGGAAATTACCTTACTTAAAGCTAATTAGTATTCATTTTGAATAATTCTACTTTTTCGAGAAATGAACAGAAAAAATACGTTAGCGTATGAAAATATAAAATTAGCAAAGCCTATCGTTCTGATTTTGTTGTGCTTTCGAGAATTTGGAGGAAAAAAATTAATGCAGATGAGATTGATAGACATACTTCATTCGTAAGCGAGGGTCAAGTGAGATTATGCTAATCACTTGAATGATGATGAAAACGTCGAGTGAAAGGCTATAGTACACTTAGCTTGATAAAAAGGTTATTGATAGAATTAAGCGTACCGTAAGAATTCCCACAGGGTATGGAAAAAAATTTTGATTATTGAGAAGTTCAAAAATTACCTAAAATCTGAAGACGTTTCTTTCTGTCATCTTTAGGCTTAATTAAAAATTACACTGACAAATAAAAAGAAAAGCAGGTGATAACATCAGATTTATTCAGGTTATGGAGCCTTAATACCCTATTTTACTCTCTATGTAGATAACTTTCCAAATTTGTCTTGTCTAACGTTCAATTAAGTAAAATATATTTGGAACTACCAACCTATTGGTCTCGAGGCCTTAGATGATTTGAGGCAGAGGGTTCGAGTTATTAACCCTTCGTCTTTAATATATAGATTCACTCCAATAGTTCTTTATGAAACGCAGGTATTCTACCGATATTTCACTTGTTAACTTTTGTTCACTATCATGCACTAAACTACCGAACACAAACTTCAATATTTAATTCTTCGCATCATATATATATATGAATCACCTCAATTTTATTCACCAAGATCATAATTCCAATCTACTCTACGAAAGGCACGTTTTCTTCATTTGTAGGGTCTTTCAATTCAAACAAATTCAATTGTAGGTTCTAAAAGTTTTAGTTGAAGGAAGAAACAAGATTATCTATATATATGCCCAATGTCATCTTAAAATGTATACTAAATTTTTTGCTTATATCCGCCAATCAGTATTGAGTATACTCAGTGTGGAAAATGTCTTAGAAATAGAGCCCAACAAAAAGCAGAAAATTCTGTAAATAAAAAAAAATTTCAATTATTTTATATATGACCCTTGTAAATTATATCGGTTGACGCAATCCTCTAGACACGGGATAATACACCTTTTACACTTTGGGGAACCCTTTGAAAACCTTGGGGAATCCGTTCTTGGAGGAACCTCTTGATCAAAGAGCAGAAAAAATAGAATATCAATTATTTATCCTACTCAAATTTACAAAATTATTATTGTATCCTTATTTTATTACAATATGAACATTTTAATAATATAAGAAATGAAAGGTAGCTAATATTTTTCTAAACTTTATTCTATCAATAATAAAATAGCAACTATATTTTAGTTTATAACAAATTCGTAGAAAGAAATTTTGTCCATGACTTGGCTGTGATAGTTTTTCTTATTGCAAGGTATCTTAACATCTGGAATAATTTTGAAATCTGCAACCTAATGTCTTCTTCAGAACCCGATCTGTGTCTGCATTTTGTTTCTGTCGCAGCGTACAAAGAGAAAGATTTTTCTCATACATAGGGTGAAACGAATGACATGTTTCTTTGCTAGTTTGGTAATTTCATGATATTCTTTTCTAATATCAATCCAAAAATGCAAAACACAAATTTGACTAAATTTTAGTTTCAACTAAATGCCGGTCGATGTATCAATTTGAGGTACATTGACTGAGCCAAAGAACAAATATTAATTATTATTATTAATGTGCCCTAAAGTGTCTCGATCTTTTAGGAGCGGTGGTATATTTTTTTGTACCACGTATTTAGCACCCTAAAAATCTGTAAAATACCTTTTATTCCCACACATTTATCTTCAAATGGTGGCTTATTCTGTTATTTACAAATTAGATAGCCCAACTATGCAGAATGATTATAAAAGTTATTGCTTTGAATCTAACGAAAGTTCCTAACGAGTGGTTCTTTTATCCCTTACAGAAATGAATCCGAAGTGAATTGAAAATTTTATTTTCATTAGCAAACCAATCTGTATGTTTCAAACTTTTAGTAAATATTACCAATTACTCAAAACAAAATACATAAAGTATTCGTTTCATACTTCAAACTAAATAGTATAAAGTTTATACCACCGCTCACGCAAAGGGTTAGAGAGCAACAGATGGCAGCACTAAAATTTTTGATTCAGACTGACATGTGACGCTTCACTTTATTACAGTGAAAAATAGTGGTCGTAAATATGTTATAAAGTGTGAGTGAGGTAAAAATTGGACATATTCTCCAAACAAAAGAAATTTAAAACAGGAAAGAAGTTCTATGTAATGTTGTGCAAAGAACAGATTTAGCCACCTAAGGTGCGTTTTTTTTTTTATAATTGTTATTAAATTGCTCAGTTAAATAAAATAATTAAAAGTAAACGATGAAGTATAGAGAAATGGACAATAGTAAACTTTTCCGATAGTAAAAAGGAAACGATAAATTATTAAATTGAACTTATTTAAGTGAAATGTAATTAAAATTAAAGCAATCGAAAAATTATTAAATACAATACATTTGAGACTAATTTAATCAAAATTAAAACAAATGATAAATTATTAAATTGAAAATGTATCAGCATGAGCAATTAAAATTAAAGCAAACGAAAAACTATTAAATTGAATATATTTAAGATAAATGTAATTAAAATTTAAAAAGAAGATAAATTATTAAATTGAATAATAATCAGCTACAAGCAATTTTATTCAAGCAAACAAAAAAATTTTAATTTGCATATGTTTATGATAAATGTAATTATAAATGAAGCAAATGTTAAAAAAAATTAAAAAGTGATCTGGAACGACAAAACTCTTCACCTAAAACAATAGCCACTTGGACGGCTAATAAAAATTTATCAATGCTGTGCGTGTCCACGAAAAGACATCAAACAAAAGCGCATGGAAAAAAAGGATTTCTCAAAACCAAAACTATTGCAAAAAAAAATCTAACAAAGCGAAGACGGAGGGAGAGTCTTCGAAGGCGTTTAAATATAGAACTGGCTGGAGACAACAGATTAGGGACTAGTTGTTTTTGATAGACATGAGACTTACAAACTACAATTGATATATAATGTTAGCATGAGATAAAAAGAGACGATAAGCTGCTGACAATTGAGGAACGACAGTAGAAGATCATTGCCTTAGCGGTGAACTATATCAAAGAATCTAAGTAAACAAAGATATAAATGATTGAAGAAAGGTATTATAAATGATACAATACAGCAAAGAGTTACCCGCTTTGTTAAAAGAACAAAGCCCTCAGCGTAGATCCCATAAATACTTCAGAATAAGGAGGGCTAACCATTTTTTTTTTCTTTTGACACATCTGTCCATCCATGAGAGAGGGTATGATTCGAATGCGAACATTACAGTTGATGACTGTTTTTTGAACTCTTACAGATCAACGCTTACTCTTAATTTCACTTATAGTAGCTTCATAATGTAGTATTAATTTATTTTTTTAAGTATATATATTTCTAAGAAATATTTTTAAAAGAACGTCTACACGGGGACTTTCGATTGAAAAAAAAACTTCTTTTGCTTAAAGAGCTCCCTTCTGATAGATCGGAGTTACCTTCAGAAACAAGTGAGGAAGAAAATATCTTTACAGTATATGCAATTAAAAATATGCCTTATTTTAAATAAAACTATATATGCATTTCTACTAAATTTAGTTTAATAAGTTTATAATATAATTTATCATTAAAAATTTTGGAAGTTATATATGTATAAAAAGTTATACTTAAATTAATTAACACATTTTCGCAGAAATAATCACTCATAGAAATAAAAATCCACCATAAAGTTCTCATTTTTTCAAAAGTGTTTAGTGATCCTAATATTTCCCAAATTAACTAAAATAATACAATGTTTTATGAAAGTATTTATTATTTCTTCGAAGGAATACGAAAAAACGAATGTACAAATAAGATGTCCTGGGGGTATAATGTATATACCGTGAATTAAAAATTAGAAAATAAATAAAAATTAATTTTACCGCTTAATATTGTGTCCTTGAAACATTATTAATTCAGATCAGATGAATTTTAAATAAAATTAAACGTGTTTTATATACCGCCCCTCAAAGGGTTAATGTATTTGAAGCAAGTGACTTTTAAGAAATTTAAGATTTTTTTTTATCCTTGAAGTATATGTTTATATTTATTTTTACAAGCAAACTTCCTTTAAGAATTCGATCTTTTATAAAAGTTAAAAACTTACTAAAATTTTGGCGCTTTGATTAAACAAATAGTGATCATTTGCGGAACTCCCGTCTAAGTTCCAGGGAACCCTAGATTTCTGCGGAATCCAGGTTAAAGACCTCTGCTCTAGACGATCCCGACCCTGTTGGAAATCTGCTCAAATACCTCGTAACTCACTCGTAAAGTTTGTTGAAACGTCCTAAATAATCAAAATGCTTTTATTTTAGCTTCATTATCAGCTTTGGAAGAAAATGTTTTTTAACGGTGTTAAGTACGGAGAGTACGAGGAGAGGTATAGTTACATTTCTTGCGTCAAAAACTTACGATTAACGGATGTATTGAGGAACGGTGTTATGTCATGCATCAAGGGCCAGTTTTAAATTGCGTTGAAGTACGAACTCATACATGCAATGCGTTTCAACAACCGATTTACTCATAAGTTCAATGCGTGGGGTGGTATGGAAGTTAGGACAGGAAGTTGCTGACTCGGTTGTCGTCCTCGTCACTTGACTGAAGTTCAACATTATGATATACCCATTGCCAATTGTGCTTCTATCTACGATGCTAATAAAACCAATCAGTCACTCCTGAAAAGCTTTGAAGTCACTGTGCGACCTCAGGAACACATTCCAAGTGAATCCTTTTCCTGCGTTACAAAAACCAGTTATTAAAGCTTGTCTTCAGTAGAGAGTCTTAAAAGCAAAGCTTCTTCATATTTGGCGAGTTCTTGAAATTTTCCAATTCACTAAAATGCATTTTGTTGAGAAAAACAATCATCATTATAATCGGTATTTATCTCTCCATAAGCTCCACTCTCAGATTTGCCACTTTTCATTCAATACCTTATTACTTTATTTCTCCTGTTCCAAATATGGTTTCTTTATAACTGTTAATAACAATTGACGCGCAAAGGTTAGTATATCGAAAAAATCTCATGACAATCTGAGTGGATGAGGACCCTAGTAGTCATGGTCGTGAGCTTGTGGCTGAAGTTATTGCTGTCGAGTCTTGGATTCTAGTCCCAATGACATTAGAAGGGCAGATGTACATTAAATCTGTCGAGTTACAAGCTCTTCCACTGGCATGATGTAGAAGTAGCCAGCTCATTTTTCGTCCTTGGCACTTGACTGAGACTCGAAATTACGACGTTCGTCGCTATTTGCCTTTGTGTAGCTTCTAAGTGCGACAGCAATAAACTTTCAATCAATCTCTACAAACAGTTACAACTTATCAATCGTATTCTAAAGATTTTGAAGTTTATATTACCGCTTGTCTTACACATATGACTCTTCATATACCAAAAGTTTTAAGACGTTTCAATCGTATTGTGCACTAGAGGAAATAGAAAAGACTTAATAATTACTATGAAATAACCGAGTATATTGACAGCATTTGCTGTACTTGGTAATAGTTTCTGATATACACAATGTTATAAATTACAGGTAATCTTGTAGATTTGTTGTGTTTCAGAATGCCGTAGATTGAAACAATCCGTTGTATGAAGATAATAGAGAATTCTACAAATATCGTTTTGGAAAGATCAAGAAACGCTGAGAGAAATGTTGATAAGACAAAATGACTATATAGAGAAGTCTTAAGAATCTCAGAATTCTTTTAACTTTCTAAGAAACGATACGTTAGAGCCTCATCTGTTCTCTGCATTTTAGTACCAAAATTGTAGCAATACTACTAAAATTTCCAGAGATATTGAGAAAATGCCTAACTACACTTCTTTTTATAAATTTTTAAATTTCAATTTCATTTTTCTCAAAACAATGAGAAACATATTAATTAATTGATTGTTTATTAACGTCGCACTTAGAAAAGCAACACAGACAAGAGGGCTACCAACAAAATATCCTAATTTTGAACCAAGTGAAGTGAAGAGGACGACACTTAAGCTGGCATTTCCCTCTCCAAACTTTCACACCCCGCAATTGACAGTACTTCTTGAGATTTGAGATGTATGAACCACTCTAGAGGGGCGGGTATTTATAGCTCGAGCTCTCAACTCGACGAAAACAATTCAGGCTGCAGTTCGTGACCCTGACCACTAAGCTGCCGCGGCCACAAATGAGGAATAGAGGAAGCCTTATCATCTTAAATCAAATTGTCAACCCTCAACAGATTCAAGGTGACGGAGTCAGGAAATTTGAATTGAGTCAATATTCTCACAGGTGTAATCTCCGTCATTTGATAGTCACACAAAGCCCCGAAATCCACCCGTATGTCATCAGTGAGAACTAGTGCGATTATAATCTAATGCAACTAAATCATTGTTCTATTACAAACATAAGCCTTATCTGTGTATAAGTAATAGCCATATCTGTGTATAAGTCATAGCCTTATCTATGTGCTCAAATATATTAGCAAAATTATAAGAAACATCTTAAACGTAAATACCTCCAATGTAATGTTAGCGAAAATGAGTTGTAAATCAATGATGTACATTTCCTTGTTAATCATTTTAAAAATCAGACATTAAAGTTCCCGTCTACTGTCCATTTTTATTTCGTGAACATAATGTTAATTCTATAGAATTTCTACTACCATCTTCAAGTCTATACCATTTTATCGATTTGAATGCAAAAATGTGCATCCGTAAGTGCAAAACATAATGAAGATTTCTGTGGAATTTCATTCCTCCCCCAACTCCCGATTTCTGAAAATATTTTAGAATATTTTTAACGCCCTGAAAACCCACGAAAAATCATAAAAAAAAACTAAGAAAAATTTAAAACCAGAGGGAATATCTGAATTTCTTCAGAAACCTTCATTATATAATTTTAACTCTTTCGGATGCCCCTTTTAATGGGTTTTCTTTAACTGGCATTGTAACTGTGTCTGGTTCAAAAGTTAAATTTTTTTTTCTGACATTTTAAAGAGCAACACTGAGCTGAAATTTTCTATACACGTTTGTTTTGGATGACAGTACGATAATTTAACTATAATAAATAAAAATTAATTGATTAACATTAATTATTTAAAGAATTAAATTTTACACCAAATGGTCGTCAAATCCGTCGTTAAATAATTTATCGTTTGCTTTAATTTTAATTACATTTAGCTGATATAATATTCAATTTAAAAACATATAGTTTGCCTTAATTTTAATTACATGTAGCTTAATTGATAAACATAATGCTTATTTGAAATAAAAAAAATTATTCTTATTTATTTTAGATGATAAATTTGATAAACGTCAAATAATAAAATGTTATTAAAACTAATTATTGAATAAATCAATTTGACTCATCATTCCATTTTGCTTTTAAAATTTAAGGTATAAAATATTATTTAGCGTAAAGTGTAAAGTTTGAAAGAAAACCTATATTCATACAGCTCGTTTTACACTGATGTTATTTGCATTCAAATAGATCAAATTCTACAGATATGAGAACCGTAGCAGAAATTCCATAAGATTAACACAACGTTCACGAAATCAAAATGACCTGTAGACGGGAGGCTTAAGAGGTCAGGTCGTAATCTAAATAAGCAACAGAATTTAATAGGAATTATTGAACAGAAATCTTATTTAATAGAGCATTCGATGGTTTGTTAAATTCTTTTATCCGGAAATCTCTCGAGCGGTTCGCCTTTAGGCTTTATTCGTGTGGATATGGGAGTTTATATATCTTGACCATTTGGTTACGACGCAGCGCTGATTGCATTTTTTGCAAGTATTGATAGTAACTGTCAGTTTTCATTTCATTACACTGTTTCCTGTTTTTCATATCACATTTTATAATATTGCAATTGCACACGCACAGTGTACTGCGCAGTAAGATCGTGTTGCGAAGCAATGTTGAGATCATTGTTACTGACCAATGTTACTGACTCCCTATAAGAAGGTTATAAATATCACGTATAAATATTGGACACACTCGTGCCAACAATAATGATTTATTAAAAACATTTAAAAGACCTTAAATTAAGGACAAATAGAAAAGATAAACGTGAAATCAGAATGCTATTTCTCTCTCGATCGTTTTTCAGTGCTACCTTATGTATTAGGTTACTGAAAGTATTTAGCTCATTTTAGCTTCACATCATTTAAACTGGCTTGCTTTGCCAGAATAGCAAATTCCTCCTCATAGAGGTAGAATAGCTGTAGGTTGGTGGTAATCACCAATCGCCACAGTACTCCTCTTGCAGTCAGAAAGACAAAGAACACTGGAATCCGACGACAGGTCGGGAACTTCTACCAAACGTGTAATGACATCAGAAGAAAGAACAGGAGAGGTCTCCCTGTTGACTGCATCTGCAAACAGATGAGATGGCTTCAAAAGATCTGGTGAGCTATGCTGAGGATCAAGAAAGATGGATTTGAGCGTCCAGGGCAATGCTTCAGAAAGGTTTGATATGCTCAAAGTGATCTTGGGCGTTTCAAATCCCTGTAATTGTTCTTCATGTACTAATTAAACAAATAAGCTTAAGCATGGTGTTTGAGTAGCTCGTTATAACTTGCTTCAACTGCCTGAAGTTTTTCCTTCATTATTTCATTGAAGTATCTTTTTTCAGTCCAATTAAATAGTCAATAATTACAAACTCCCTTTAGAGATACTTAAGAAGAACAGAATAAAACCATTTATTAACTATCAAAGTATATGTAAGATCGCTCTTTCTCGAATCCTTCTTGACTCTCTCTGTCATTTCCTAGTTTCTAATATAATAATAAACTTTTAGCTTATCAAATCACTCGTCCTGATTCAAAACATTCTCGATGATAGCAGAATCGTATCTTAGTACTTTAACTAGAATTTGCTTCAATCCAAAAGATTAATTAAGAAGCTTCAATCCCATTTACAAACATCTATCGGGGTGTTGTTATCTTCTGCTATCTTTTTCCTTTCAATTATATTTCGCTTATATCTAACTATCTCTAATTCGATACATTGCACTTCTTATCTTTATCTAATCACATTCCATTTGGGTTGGGGAGAACTTGTAATTTTATGCAGTTCGAATGACCAAAGAGACCCTGAGGTTAATAGAGAGAAAATTTCGAAAATCCAGAGTCACAATTGTAATAAAATCTTTTGTTCCTTTAATGTTGGGCATTAAATAATACAAGAACATTCGATTAGATCATTGTCCAGAGTTCTAATTTGTTTTTCTTGCTCCCAAAATGTTGAATTATTTTTCTGATATTTAAATCAACTGCACATGTTCACAATGTACGTAAACAAGATATACTCCTCAAAATTTTTATCTGGAGAGATTTATCATTGATAACCCGTTCACTTCCAGCGTATTACATGCGATACGCTCACGTTTGCTCTCCTTTGAACAGCGTATCACATTCAATACGCTCCAAGAATGCTGCTGCAGACCAGCGAATCAATAGAGATACGCTTGATGCGAACGTTTTATTTGATTTTTTTAATGTTACTATATGGTGTTACAATATCCCGAAATCTATATACTTAGGTTATTTGGAGTGTTGACTTTAGTGATATGGGCTTAGATTTCAAATTTGATTATCAGGAGGGAGATAATTGTTAAAAACACGTGTTGCGGTGTGGTTCTTTAAATGTAATGCCACGATTTAAAGGGTGCACTTTATCGACTTGCTTTTTTATTACTTGTTTGCTTCTTAGAAGTCCGAATGAGAATTTATGAATGTTTATGGGGGGCTAGGGCTTTTGGTAGCGGATGTTCTCACTGTTCGTTTCATTCGGTCGTTTTTATTTGTAGCGACAGTCATGACGAAAAGAAAGTATGTATCTGAGACTGAGATTGACGAATTAATGAATGAATCTGACAGATATGTTAGCGAAAATAATCTAACTCTGTACATAGGCATTAAAGGAAAAAAAAGGACGAAGATGTGCCCTTGGCTCAAAATCTTGCGTGAAGCGTCAAAAATATACAAAATATGTGTGTAGGACATGCGACATTGGACTTTGCATTGAAGAATTTTTTTTATTAAAATACCATACAGAAAAATAAGATTCATTTTTTTTATCTTAATATTCCATGTAATAGTATATCATTACACTAATAAATTTGTGTAACAAATACAAGTATATTTTGTATTTTCTTAAAAGATATGATTTTTTATGCAATAATTTTATGCAATTTTATGTATAAAACATATGGTTTTCGATTAATCCTTTTTCTTTCGTATATAAGAAGTTTAATGAATTTTAAAAAATATATTTAAAACCAAAATATTCTAATGAAAGCCGATTTTAGAGGAATTTTTTTCGCGAATTAGGCTTAATATCTAAAATTGTCAGGGCATAGCGTGACTCTCCGAGGTAATAAGCCCCGGGCCTAGAGAAGCATTTCTTCCCTCCCCCCTCTGATAGTGAAAGGGATATACCCACTGAAACTATACGGAAATTCAAAAATTTCGCACAACAACTAAATTCACACTGCCCGAATTCCAAATATTCTAGATTAAAGACAGATTACTATATATTATACATCTCTAATTTCAAAAATTTCTTGAATGTTTTTGTTCTTTCTATACAGAAGGCCTAATAGAAAATTAGGGTCCCCACAACCTTAATTTTTATTTAATCTGTTATCCATTTTCACAATTCAAAGCTCCTTAAAGCTTCTCTACATAATACCTTGTTCACTCTTTAATATAGTCATCATCCTTTCCACGCTCATTCACAAGAGCTGTGAGTAGTCGGGCAAACCCGTCGGAGAAAAATTCCGATACTTGTTGTCGCCCCTGTCTGTAATGGTAATTTTCAACCTGTCTTCAGAACGAAAGTGTGTATCACATATCTCTATTACCCGACTCGTCTGTCAGTCTCTCTCACTCTATTAGTTGACCTTTGATGCAGGTAACTGGTTCGAACCCTGGTTCTTTGGATCCAAAGAAAAATTGACTAGACTGGCTCATCGCATCCGAAGAAAGGTTGACCAGTCGATTTTCGTTCCTGTTTCACCAACCAAATTAAAAGAGATGTCTCCATTGGATTAGTTATAGAGGCGTTTTAACTCCTGGAGTTTTTGTTGAAGAGAGCCACTGCATATTACCCCTACAGTATCATCAAGATTATAAGAGGAGATATACATCCTAACAGATATTTGTAGAGCAAGTCATTTTACCAGCTATTACTGCAATTTATATACACCCCCTCCTGTTGTATTAAGTTTTGCTTTGAACATTTTTGCATTTGACGTCATCGGCTGTCTTTAATTGAGTGGCGGGTCTCGTAGACACGTGCGCCGAAGTTGATCTAGCACTACCTTTGATTTATATCATATGCTTCCAGTAGTTCTAGGCTGCGCTGCCATCTAGTGTTCGAATCCTGGGTCACCACTTCGCTTTTGTGTGTTTTCGACCCAGTGGAGGGGGAGCGAGTTGTTGACCTCGGAATGTCGGTGGCTGTTTTGAACATTATGTCCATTGGGTACGAAGAAAAGATGACCGATTGTCTTTTGCTGGGAATTTACCAATCAGCCTGAAAGAGAGATCTCCTTCGGGGTAGTTATTTCGGATTCTTAACTTCTGGAGTTGTTGAAAAGAGCCCTTGCAAAAGTAATGGCCGATAATACATATTGCATTTCAAACAATATTCGTACTTTTGCCAACTTGCTTAAAATGTTCATACGCCATTAAAATTTATACTCGAATTTTAGCCAACTTCTTACTGTCCGATTGAATTGAAATTTGCGTACACGTATAACTCAGATGACAATTTAATACTATGGTATGCTTGTGACGTTGGGCTACTCGCGATTTTCTCCTCATTAACCTCGGGGACTTGATAATCATTTGAATCGCATAAAATTACAATTTCTTCTCAACCTAAATGAAACGAGTTCAGGTAATTTAAATGAAGATTAAAGTGAAGCGAAGTGAATTAGGCATTATCATGTATAAATAAAATATATGGAGGGAGACAGAGGATAATGACTTGCTGATAAAGATTGAAGCATTTTAATTCGCAATTTGGATTCAAGGACCTTAATTAGAAGATTGACTAAAATTATAGTTAAAGTATTAAGCTACGAAGTTGCTGGTTGTCAGAATTGTCAAATTTCAATCGAGTGAAATGGTAAGCTAAAATTTCAGATTGAAATCATAAATTTCGATTGTTAAGTTGGAGTTTCAAAAGAGAGAAAGACATTGGCAATTTTACATCGATTATTAATAAAATATTTTGGTTTGTTCTATTTCGTGTTTTCAATTGGAGTTCAGTTATTATTGCTTAATATAATTTAGTAAGATATGGCACAAGAACAGAGTAATGAAATGCAGTTGTTACATTCCAGATAAGTGAAGGACTTTTAGGGTCCCAGATCTAGCACTTAACAACATTTAACAGATTAAAATTTTGCACATAAGCGTAGCTCACCAAGCTGTATTTTTTAAAAAAATTTATATACCTGGTTTAAAGAAAATTAAATAAATAAAAAAAATTTATCATGCTTCTCTTTAAAGACTAAAGACGACTTGAATTATCAAAAAAAAAATTTTAATGTAAAATAACATTTAATTTATAAAAGCTTAGAAGTTTCATTATTTTATTTGTTCTTATCTATAAATAGACTTAGTATTTAATGTACAGATAATAACATAAATATGTTAATTAAGTTTCTCTTGCTTTTAATACAGTTTGTTATTCATTTTTAAAAACAAAATATTTAGATTCCTACTAATCTATTTCGAAATAAATGTTTGATTTCAAATTTTTATTTATTTAACATTTATTTTCTTTATTTAGAGAGAATATTTGAGTTTATGTCTATTTTATGTATATGTTCTAGTTGTTATCCCTTGCGTTTATATTTAGTTCCTTCTCTCATTTCTTTACATCAACATTTCGAACATTTTTTTAAAACCAGTAGTTTTAAATCTCTCACATATTTTACATATATTGCTGACTTTCGGTGCCTTTTTCATCGTCCATTGATACGAAAAATCGAAATTCCTCAAGCAAATGCGAAATTATCTTTCGAAGTGGAAAATCAGTTCGACACCTT
>BMAW01084135.1:0-10954 GCA_019974015.1 Nephila pilipes | reverse complement strand
CTCTGCGAACAACTGGCGGAAAGCTCCGATGAGGAAATTCTGTGTTGTGGCTGGATATTGAAATAAATGGCGCTATCGGGTGGACCCGTTGAACTCGACTTTCCGTGTTCCGGTAGAAACCCGTGAATTTGGTTCAACCATTTATAGGACCATTCCCCCCTCCCCCCTGTAATGGTGTATTGAAATATTTTTAGGATTAAGATTGAATGAAGAAAATAAATTTATTTAGTTTATTAGATAAAATTCACTTGATTTTTAAATTCCTTTTATATACGCCTATTACATGTTATTTAAAGGTCCCTGTACACTTTTTATTAACATGTGCTGTTTTGAGGAAATGGCGTCAACAAAAATGCAGGAGAATAAAATAAAGCATACGAGTGTGTGTTGTTAGGTTCAAGAGATTGACATTTTAATACATTACATAATAATTATATTTAGTTTGTTTAAGGTATATTGATAATGTTAAGAATAATTCTATTTAACATTTTATTATCTGCCTTTATTTTAATATCCGAACAGAACCTTATTTTCTATTTTAATTACGTATCGTTTGCCATTATTTTTAATTTTTAATTTAAAAAAAGATTTTTTTAATCGTCCGCTTTTATTCTTTTTGTTGTTAAATACTCGTAACGTCTTTCCATTTTAGAACGCTTTGTATCTGAAGCGTGTTGTGGAAGTTAGGAGAAGGAGATGCCAGCTCAGGTGTCGTCCTCGTCACATGACCAAGACTCAAAATTACGAGGTCCGTCTCCAATAGCCCTGATGTTGCTTCTTGTGCGACGTTAATGAAACCAATAAGGAAATCAATTTGCTTGTTAAAATAAGGACTCATTAGGAATTTGAATAATGTATTTTCTTTTCTTTGACAGTAATTACTTCTGAGAAGCCCGGAGCTCGAAATTGCGCTTACTTTCCGCTAATCAATATCCATTCTGAATAACTCTACTTTTCCAAAAACTTAGCAGAAGGAGAGAAAAAAAAAAGTTAGCACATGTTAAAATACAATTAGCAAAGCCAATTTCTACCTTTTTTTTCTTTCTTTTAAGTTGTAGTAAATGAAAATAATGTCTCGTAAACATGCATAAGACAATACCCTCTTGTACTCATTCTGCAACGTTAATTTCTAAAAATGGTCAGCAAGCTATTCTTCTTGGCATATCACATCTTTTTCATTGGCATATTTTTTCCCAATAGCATCTCCATTCTTTCTCCAATCGCTTACCATCTTCTCTGATATACTGAAAGCCCTTGCTGCAGAATAGTTGTTCAATTATTTAGCCTCTTTTAACTTGAAGCTTGATTTGCATTTCCTTCTCTTTGTCAGTTCCACGATCAGGACCACACTTTACAAATTTTACGTTCATTACACCTGAAGTAAAAAATTGTCTGAACGCACGACAAAATCTACAACGAAACTTGTTATAAATACATGCGAGTTTGGTGTTCGGTATGTGTTTCTAACGGCAGTGTTGCCCAGTGCATGCAAATAAAACTTATTCCAGATTATCTCTGATCTAAACTAATTTCATAGGGCGTTGATAGTTTGGTGGTCATCTTATAGCACATGTGTAAGCTAAAACCATAAACCTTTAACGAAAATTCAAACTTCGTCTTATCTGAAGATTGTTTTATCTTCGTCTTATCTGAAGATTGTCTTATCTTCGTCGGGCCGAGGTAGCCTAGTGGTCATGGCTTCGGATTCGTGACCGGCGGTTTTAATTCGGTCGCAGGTTTGATCCTTGGCCATCAAAAACCCACCGTGTAGTCGGGGCTGATGCCCGTTAAATCTGTCGGGGCCCAAAGTCCTCCCGCTGGTGTGGTATGGAGGTTAAAAGCTGGGGGTGCGAACTCAGGTGTCGTCCTCGTCACTTAACCGAGGTTCAAGATGACGAGGTCCATCGCCAATAGCCCTCGTGTTGCTTCTATTGCGACGTTAATAAAAACTAAAACTAAACTAAATCTTATCTTCGTCTTATCTGAAGGAAATATACGATATTCTAACGTGTGTAATTCCGCTGTATTCTATTAAATAAATAAACCGTGTAATAATATTCAAAATAAAATTTAGTTCAGATTACTCAAGAAGTTAAAAAAATATACAATTATGACAATATATATTTTATCTCGCGTTCTTTCTATAAAATCCAGGGTACGACCTAATGTTCAGTCCTGGCTACGTGCCTGCATTGAAGAAATAATAAAACAACTTTTCATGTACATTGCCGAATAATTAAACGCACTATGTCTTTAAGTCTGACGGTTACACTAGAAAATGAGAGAATAATACCAAAGGAGGAAGACGCTTCCTAATCACAAACATAACTCGAATTATTTTCGATTTTTGGGAATAATTTTTGATTAAAAAAATCAATATTAGACAGCAATTAATTAGTCCATAATTAATGTAATAAAACGCAATTAACTATAAATATCACAATATAAGAGTAAAAAATTATTAAACCATTCGAAAGTTATATGTAAAGTTTTACAAAGAACAGATTTAGCCATCCAAGGTGCTCTTTTTTATATAATCATTATTAAATTACTCAATTAAATATGAGAATTAGAGTAAACGATGAAATATGGAGAGATGGACAATAGTATACTTTTCCGATATTAAAATTAAAGAAAATAATAAATTATATTAAATTGAATATAATACCAGCTACATGTACTTAATAATTTAATGTTTGCTAATAAAACAAACATTAAATTATTAAGTTGAATATTATATCAGCTAAATGAAATTAAAATTGAAGCAAACGATAAAAAATTGAAAAGTGATCAGGTACACCAAAAGTGATCCACCTAAAACAATAGCCCCTTAAGTGGAAGGAAAAAAAAGGATTAATTTTCGTATTCCTTGTTCTGTTCCACTTATCCTCATTATTTACGAGTTTAACGCTCAAACTAATGGGAATGATCGCCCGCGATTAACGGGGTTTCACTCTACAATAATCAAAAAATTTCACTCTTTTCTCTAGTTCGAAATTCTGCTAATAATTTAAATTGAATTGGCTACATGTGCAAAATTTTAAAATACTTCAGTTTATAATACAATACAAAATCATACATACGTTGCGGATAATTTCGGGGGATGAATGAGTGTATTTATATAACTGAAAAAATGTGTTTGATGTGATGTTTTTCAGAAAGAAAGTATTCTACAGATTTACAACTTTGATTTATTACTAAAGATTCGGCTTAAGGCTATCCTCACGTAATGTTAAAGAATAGAACTCGAAAATGGACTACTTTTTCCAATAAAATCCCTCGGACATTAATTTTATATTTATATTCTGCCTTAACTATGTTATCCTTTTGAGAATAGCATGTTTTGTAATGTTTATTTCTATCCGGATAATAAAATGTGTTCCATGTTTCGTTTCCAATACTCTAATGCTAAATGATTTTTAAACTTTATGTGCTCAAGTAAAAAAATGTCATATTTTGGAATGTTCCTAAATTTTAAGAACTCTGCATCATAAACGGATGTATTTGTTACAAAGTCGGAAACTTGTATGAAAGAAATGTATCTTCCTGCCTAGAAATGTATTTGAAGTTACGATCAAGCTCTTCGATATTAGGCTCAGGCAGCCTTAAAATTCCATGCCTCAGATTCCTTATTTTATGTTCAAAAATGAGCAAAAAATTTATGAAAATATTTGTTTCGGCTTACTCGCAAAACTTTTTACACAAAAATAAACTATAAATCAACATTCATTTGATGTCCAAAATTACGATTTATAACTTACTAAAAATATCGTTTGGTAGAAGATAATTTTTACATTTTGCATAAACCACATTCTTTACGTTTTTGTTTGAATAAAATGGTTTGCTATTTTTAATAACGTTTTTCATAACTATAATATGATAAAAAAAAATGTAGAATGTTGTAATTCACAGTTAGAATTCTGGCTTTTTTTTCGGGATCCAGCACCTCATCTGTAATATAATTCTAGCTCTAATTCGTAACTTGCTTAAAATACGGTTTGGTTGTAAATTAATTGTATGTTTCTTGCACCGTTGTTGATCATATTTGTTCGAATGAAATCGTTTGCTGTTTCATAAAACTGTTTTCGTAATTGTCACGTGTTAAAAAAAATTGAAGAAAAATGTAATTTGACAGATCGAATTCCGACTTGTTGTTTATTGCACTGCTTTCGTTCTACTGTAATAATTATTTTATAATTCTAGTTATGATATCACTTCAGTTATTTCGTTAGTTTGATTTCTTTATTCATAGAAATCTTGGATATGGTATCTATTTAGAATAACTCAAACAGTAACTGAAAATAATTGAAGAATGCAGTCATCTCAACTGGTATGTTCTAATATTTGTGACAATATATAGATGGGTTCTACTGCACTTTTCCTTCTACTAATCCTTGGCAACATTAATATGATATTGTTTGAATTGAGAAATCTCTTTCAAATGAATAAAACGTGACTTTGCTTGTGACGTGTGTTGGTTTGTCAGTAAAATATTTACCTAATGAAAATGAAACGATTTATTTTTCAGAAAATATTTTTATTCAGAAGATTTTTCTTAATGGTACAGGTTGTTTTGCGCAGAACAGTGGTCCCGAAAGGGGTCAGCGCATCACTGGTAGGAGTTGAAGAGATCTAAGAGAGCGCTTTCGGCCCAAGGCTAATTTAGGTGTCGTCGAGGTCAAGCTGTCCCTCCCCCTTTACTCCGGGCGATCCTCCCAGGAACGCGCTGAAAAACATGTTTAAGAATTAAATTTTAAAAAGTCCAATGCAAAGTTTGCAATGAACAGGATTAGCCCCTGTTCTTTGCATTTGGATATTATAAGTTTTTTATAGTTCATGTCCAACTAAATAAAATGAATTATTGAAATTCCCATTATTATTATTTACGAGAGTTTTACAAAAATATCTATAAACTTATAATAAAAATAAAAATAAAAAAATTCTATGCAAAGTTTTTCAAAGAACAGATTTAGCCACAGACTAGGAATGAAAATATACTGCTAGATGGGCAATGTGTACCAAATTTCCTCGTAAAAGGCACCGCGATAGTATTTGCAATTTATGTAAAAAGCAAATTACATAATTTTCACGAATTATGTAATTCTTATAATACATCTAATCTCATTTGCATGTGTGTTTATGAAATGTATAAAATATAATTCATTTTCAGGGAGAAATTACACCTATGATACCGTTAACGTGTTTTTTCCCCCCTTTAGAGGATACGTTTTAAGGATTAAAATTCCCGTCGACACGTCACCTCGAATATCTGATAGTAATGTTAATCCTGTGGAGAATTTCATACGACGTTTCCTTCTCAAAACTAATTATAGTAGTGCTTACTACTGCATGGAATAAAATGCATTCAAAAGAGTAGAATATTCGTGCATTTTTAAAAAAACTTATTAAAACTTTGAAAACTCTCAACTGTATTATAGGTTTCAAAAACGAATATCGGTGTATGTTCTGAAAAGTAGAATAACTTTAATCGAATGGGGAGGAGAGGCAACACGATAAGAAACTATGATTTAGGACATTCACTTGTCTGTTCGACATAAGGGGTAAATAAGAATTATTTTCAAAAACAAAATTTTCGAACCCACAGCCTCTCGCGGAGCATAATTTTATACATTACTCATAATTACCACCCTAATTTATGTAATTGCGTCAAAAAAAGTAGTTCCTCATAGTCTCGTTGGCAACCTTGAAGGTAGGGTAAGGTCAAAGACTTCATCATTGCCACCGTTTCGTCTTTATTATCTCATAAAAAGTGTTTACGTTTAATTTTCGGCCATCGCTAATTGCTTCTTCTCACACCCTTTTGATTAAAACGCAATCTCCTTCGCTCGACTCCGGTCTAAACCCGTTTTTACCCTGAGGGAACGAAAACCCATAATCGTAGATTGAAGACCATCCTATTTCGAATACAATGTTGTTGAGACTTCGCTTATTCATATCTCGCGACAGGTTGGAACTCGAAAACAAGGGAAGCTAAATTGGATTGTTTGTGGTTTCTGAGTCCCGGATGATTAAAGTTCAGGATGTTTCTTTCCTTTTTTAACTCTTTTTGTTGTTGTTGTTGCTGTCTTATTTTTTAATTGCAATGAATGAGAATATTGCTTTCAAGGCTATCATTTCGGAAGAAGAGTATCGAAACTCATTTGAATCAATTCATTTTTTTTCTATCACGCATCATAATCCCCATCTAATTTCGCATGAAGCACATTAACTGATGGATATTTAGTATTTTAAAATTCATTCTGAAACCAATTGACCCTTTTTCGCATAACAAGGTGTAACTGTGGTCAGGACATTTGAAAAAATGGGAGAAGGCTTACATTTATTGATAAGAAGGAAGGTCGAAAATAGAGAAGGATCACTAGGATATCCCGGAAGCATGTCACCCGTGTTTACCATAGACACTATACCCCATGGGAAAGAAAAAGATCTGTAGAGTGCCTCGAAGTCATGGTATCCGTACTTACCTAAAGAAGGTAACTCTCCTGTAGGCTGTCGTTGACTAAAGCGATAGTTATAGTTCCTTGTGTGAGTAATAAGAAAAAGAAAGAAAATCAAATAAGTAACGGCCTAGACCTTAAAATGTTTCAAATTTTGCTTTTTTTTTTTTTTTTTTTGGCTATGAAACATAAGAGGGGGCTTCACTGATTCCATATATGTAGAAAATTCAGTTTTAAAAATATGAGCAAATGTGTTGGTTTCTTTATAAAGAAAAATATCTCTATGCGTTTTCTCAAAAAGCATTTCTTTATAATTACGGTACATTTTCTTTTTAATTGACTTCCTCCTTAGCAACGATATTTCCCGCATTTTAAAAGGAGGTTGTTTCCCATACAGTAGAAGTAATTTTCTTTTAACTAGCTCTCACACAAATTTTAAATATAACACAATACATCCGTAAAAATGAAAGAAAATTTGAATAATTAAGTTAAAATCTTACAAAACTCAAATTTTGAAATCTCTCATAAGTGTATATGTTATATTTATACGAGTAAGTAGTCTGTAATTTTATAAAGTTTAAAAGCGCGGAAGATTTTATGTAAGATATATTTAAAGATAAAAGTGCGAGAATTATATAAAAATCCAAATACGACTACACTGGTGTTCAAAATTAAGAGAATTTTCTGATTTGCTCGATTGTCTCTAGAACTGATGGACAGATTTTAATGAAATTTGGATTGTATATAGGGTTAATATAATACAAAAAAAAAAACATTCAACAGTTATAACACATTCGCATAATCGCACGTAATATTAATAGGAGTCGCAAGGTATGAAACGGCAGTTGTAGAATAGAACAAACCAAATGGGTTAATAGGGGGTATGGTCCCCTTTTACAGATATACAGGCCTCGCAACGTGATTTTATGCTGGAAATAAGGGAGTTTATGAGTTCCTATGATAATTGGCCCCACTCGTTCAGCAACGAGTTTTCAGGAATTAGACGGTTTTCGGAGGGGCTTGCGAATTACAATTGCCTTCCCAGAGCGTCCCAGGCATGTTCTATAGGATTGAATTCTGGAGATCTGACTGACCAATCCATCCGGCGAATATCCTCACTTTCTAGAAATTCGTCGACCAGATGAGCTCTATGGGGCTTCGAGTTGTCATACTTTGAAAGGAAATCTGGACCAACTGTACCCCTGAAAAGATTAACATAGGGCTCCAAGGCCTCATCCCTATACATCTCAGCAGTCACAGTGCCTCATTCAAAGACAAGGAGGTGTGTGAGGCCGTCCAACATGATGCCTGACCAAACCATCAAGCCTCCGCTGCCGTAATGCTCGATTTCTCGGACATTGGAGGGCAAGAGGCGGGTCCCTGGTTCTCTCCATATGAAAGTGCAGCGAGAATCACTGGTTAGGCTGAACAGGGATTCATAAGTGTAAAGAACATCCACCCATTGATCCGTGCTCCAATCTCTATGATCTCTGCACCACTTTAAGCGGACTCTCCTGTTCGTAGAACTGAGCTGGATGCAAACAACAGGTCTTCTTGCAAACAGCTCTCTCTCATGCAGTCTTCTGGAAACAGTATCCCTTGAAACTCTCGGTTTCCTGTAGCCCCATACAACTCACGAGAAATCTGAGAAGCTGTAGCATCCCTGTTACGCCTCGCTGTAATGGACAAATGGTGATCTCTGGCCGTCATAGCTCTTGGACGACCTTGACCAGGCTTTCTCTCGATGGATCCGGTATCTTTAAACTGTTTCCATAAGTTAGACACGACGCTGGGCGTATTTCTGCAAATCTGGATTTGAGAAGGCCTGCTTCTAGCCTACCCACAATTCGCCACCTCATTCCATCATCTAAACGTTGATCGTTACTCACTCTCACTGTCAGAATTTTAATTTAAGCGATTACTGCAAAAAAACACCAAGAAATTCGGCGAAATGTGCTAGCGAACGAAATGCGGATTATGACATATGCGCTTATCAATCCTGTTTTTCGACTAGTTCCGCCCTCACACACGTATAAACTTACGTATTCCACGTACAAGATTTGCATCTTTGTTTCGAAGCAGTATTTTTACAATCCGTTCGATTCTTTTCATGAAATTCGACAACATATGCAAATTCTCTTAATTTTGAACACCGGTGTACTTACCGTATTAACCCGAAAGTAACGCAAAATAAAAACCTTTTCTAAAGATGGTTAGGGGGAAAAATGACGAATTTAATGCAATCCATTCATTTTTTACTTAAAAGAATTAAAAAAAAAAAAAATACAATTTAGTTAGATAAGCATTTATTAAGAATAATAACACAGGTATTTTGACAATAAGATTAAGTGATGTAAAGGGGGGGGGGTCATGGTCATACTAATAAGAAGAGAGTTGTTACATTCCATTATCGAGATCTCAAATTTAGCTCGAGTCAATATTTTAACGGGAAATGATATATATATATATATATAACACATCGATCAATAACTCCCGAGTCTAAAATTGAAAACAACATTTTTTTTGCAAAATTTTTTTTTATTCATCAACATAACACCTTTTGTTAATCACCTTTCAGAGTGATACAATCGTTCCAACGCTTTTCCAAATCTTTTTTTTTTTTCGCAAAAAACTTTTTTGTTGCGAGTAAATAGCGATAAACAGCTTTCTGAATCATCGACTCGTTGCTGTTTTTGTTCCATCGAAAGCAATCGCGGCACCCACTTGGAAAGAACCTTTTTCACTTCACTTCAAAAAACCTTTTTCCTGGTCCGATCGACTTAAAATTTTGACACGTTTCAAGCAAAGGTTAGTACTCTAGAAAGACCTGGTTACTGGTTTACTACAAGCGCCATCTCTGGGGTAGTCTCGGGAGTTATTGATCGATGTGTTATATATATATATGCTTATAAATGTAATTTTCTTCGAACACATAAGTAAATATAAGTATCTCATTCATAAAACACAATTTCTTTTTCTATTAATTTCAAAAATCAGTCATTATTTAAATATTTTTGGCGTAAAATAAACTCATCTTGACGAAAGCGGAGGAAACCTTATCTTAATGGATAAAAATACATTTTACATTTTCTTTATACATCTTTATTAATTTTTAATGAATGCTTCAAAAAATTTTAAAACTATTCATTTTAAATTGATTGAATTTCAACTTAAAATATTGCAATTCAAATTAAGACCAATGACTGATTTAAACTCCTACTATTAGTTCACACTCTACCTATATATATCTTGTTCAAATTTTCAATCGTTAATAAAATACCTTTTATTCATCCACTCAAGTTCAAACACATTTATTAAACTTGTAGTGGACGACACTTGATGTTAGTACAGTTTTTTTCAAATATTAATTCATTTAATTAAATTTAATTGGTTAGCCCAACCACTTGGCGGGATTTCAAAAATTGCCAGACTTGGCGATTTATTTTTTTGGCTGAACGTTAAGTCCGCGAAGCTGAGCAGGGCAGCCACATTTGGCATAAAATACCGCCAGATAATTCCTGTCGCCAAGGGTGGCTGGGCTAAACTGCATTCCAACCATTTAATTTAATGGATGAATTAAGAAACAAGCCAATTCTTCTACTATGCCATTTGTTTTGCAATGACAAAGTTGGTAGAGCGTCGGCGTAGAATCTTCACACCTTCGGGTCGAAGCATAACATTTTTTATATAATTTTGAAATTATTAATTTTAGTTTTAAACGGGAGAAAAAAATTCTCTCATGTATTAGATATTTATCAGGATATAAATTTAGGAATAAATACCGTCCGTGACGAGGCGTGTAGATCAAAAAGCGTGTAGAAAAAAATTTCTTATGCCACTTAGTATTGTGATTCTGTCATATGTATATGTATATTTATATTAATTGTAATTATTTAATAAAAAGTAACTAAAAGAAAATTTTCCTTTGTTAACCTAAGTAGGAATTGACTTAAATTTTTTTATATTACTTGTTTTTGTATCACTTTTAATTCAAAAAGAAAGAGTTTCAATTAAAAAAAAATATAGCAAATTCTAAACTCCTTCTGACAACACCGATTCTTTTTTACGAATAGCAGCTTAGAATACGAATAAAAACTTCGAGTGCACTTTTTGTTGAAGCTTCTCCTGTCTCATATCTTATGACAGGTTGAAATCTGAAAACAAGGAAGCGAATTCATTGTGGTTCCTGGTTCACCGAACAATTAAAGTTCAGATACTTTTTTTTTTCTTGTTTAAGTTGTTGTAATCATAGCTTATATCTGCAGGGAATGACTTTTTTGTATTTATATGAAAGCATTGATTGGTTTGGCTTGTTTTAATGAATACTGCTTCAGAATTACGCATTGGTCTGTGCTACAATTTAAATTCAGGTCAAATTAAGAACAGGCGTGTTCTCATTTCATCCCTCTTCAAATCACGAGAAAAACATCCTGAACTCAAAATATCAAAACAGGAAATTAAGTAAATTCTAATACATTGTGACTTGTTTATTAATA
>BMAW01084133.1:0-18911 GCA_019974015.1 Nephila pilipes | reverse complement strand
ATAATTAGGAAATAAAATTGAAAACTATAAATAAATTAGAAGCTGTCTCCAATTTCACTATGCTCAGTACAAAATCAAAATTCAAAAGATATAAATAACTCTTTTAAAAGTATCCCTGAGAGAGTTTGCTCAAAAAAATTCGAAAGGTTATATTACAATTTATTCAAAACGTTCGATTAATAGAAATATATGAATCAGAAAATTCTAAAAATGGTAATAGTCTGCAAGTATATACATATAATTATGAAATATGATATATAATACATTTCGGTATTTACTGAATGCTTACAGGTAAGAATACATTTGGCTTTATTCCATTTTAAAAAGTAGTAAGTGAACTAGAATCTCACATATTTAATTTTCTCATTAGGATATTCCTTAATGGAAAAATGGATACAATTTAAAATAAATTCAGGTCGTTCTAGTCATATTGTATCAAGAACATGTTTAACACGGATAAACTATGTCAATAAAGTACATTTTAAACGTAATAATTGGAAGAAATAGCTACGTCAGTTTTTATTAAATACTGTGTACTTTTTTTAGTTATTTTAATGCATATATTAACATTACTATTCTTTATTTGGTTTTTGCACTCTACATAGATAAATTTAACATTTCTAATTTTTTTAATCCTTTCTATATGAGTTTTGAATATCTTTTGTTCGTGTTTTTGGGCTTTGCCTCTTTGTTTAAGAAACCATACCTAGTTATGAAGATTTTATCATTAATATATACATTGGCAAATTATCCTGATATAGTGGACAGATATCTTTATTTCTATTTTTTAAAGGATATTCTTTTGTTTTCTTTCAATATTTATTCTGTGTTCCTTTTAGTTATTTCTGCAATATATATATATATATATATATATATATATATATATATATATATATATATATATGCAGGGTGTCCAGCCTTAATGTGACCCAACAGCTAATTCCCGAACCGTTCGGTTTAGATATGCACTTCAAATTTGAAAAATGTTTTAAAAAAGGTAAATAATGTTTTTATGTGCTTTTCAAAGCAAAAAACCAATTTAGAAAAAAATTAAATTTTTATACGATCCCCAGGTCCTATCACTTACATTTAGGAAAAGATGCAGTACGCAAAAACAAAGTCAACATAAAAAGTTTCATTTTATTACGATAAAAACTGGCAGAGTTATGGAACTTAGAAAATCATGCATTTCATCCATTTTCTGGGTCATTTTAAAGAATCTAGTAAGGGGCTATCTCCAAAGTGAAATTAATTAAAACTCTTTTTAGAACAGGGAACTTTCGTTCTTGCACGTCACTCTTATGTAAATCGTTTTTAAATTTAAAACAACATACATTACGTTAATAATACAATAATTAAGTTCTTAAGAAATAAAATTTATTCTGTGTAGGTGTAAAACATAGACAAAATAAAATATTTTTGACGAAGAAAACATTTCAAAAGCAGTTCCAAAAAAATAGACTGATTTGCTGCTGTACTGATCATGTCGAACGTTAAAAATCTGTTGTGTAGTCGTTTGCAATTGCATACAGTCGTATTCTAATATTACGAATTCTGGTACGGGAGAACGAGATGTATACAAATGAAGAATACTACGAAATGGTACTGTTGTATGGACAGTGTAATCGAAATAAGAGACAGGTGGCAAGATTTTATGCCATTAAGTTTCCCAGTCGAAGACATCCATCATATTGTACAATTGCCCGTGCTGTTTAACGCTTGTATAAAACTGGGAGTTGTCATAGGCGCATTCCCTTGTCTCGTGCTACACCTGCATGCTTGCGGATACCCGCTGAGGATGTTCTAGGATATGCCCTGGGTCGTCCTGAAAGTAGTGTCCAGGATATTAGCAAGGCTTGTTCCTACTCAAAATCGACGGTGTGGAACATATAACATACGTACAGTGCATATCCTTATCGTCCAGTCCTGGCGCAGGAACTAATGCCCGGAGACCAGGAGCGTTGTTTTGATTTTGTGCGGAATATGGAAGAGCACCTTAATTGGCCCAATGTATTTCGATGGACCTTTAACATCAGAATCACACAAGGAAATTTTATCTATACCATTAGCCGATTTTTTAGAAGATGAAATTTCCTTACGGGATTTGTCATGCATGTGGTACCAGCATGATGATGCACCGGCACACAAATCAGCGCAACCATGTACATTTTTGGCGCAGACATTTGACACTCGAATAATCAGCTACGGACGTCAACGGAGTGGCCCCTGCGATCACCCGACCTAAGTCCTAAGGATTTCTCTCTCTGGGGCTTCCTAAAAAGCTAAGTGTACAAACGTGAGTCCACTAGTAAATCCGATTTATTCAATCGAATCAGCAAGGCATGCAGGTCTGTGACACCATCTATGTTGCAGAAGCTACAGGCGGAGTTTCTGACGCGGGTTCGGTACTGCATTTCTGTGGGTGGCAGTCATTTTGAACATTATTTAAGTTAATTTGGTCATTCTGATATAATAAAGCCCCTGATTCATGATTGGTGCATCATTCCACATTCTGCTATAATTTGAACGGCAAATCCTGTATTATTTTGCTACTATTTGTTAAAACAAGCTGTTTTAATTTTTTCGGTACAAGTTGTATTTCTTTAATTTAACTTTTATTGTTTGTCATACAGCAATACAAATTATCAATCTATGATGTTTACTACGAAGTTTTAATATTACTGTGATATTTTTCCTTCGCTTGCATCTTTTCCTAAATAAAAGTGATAGGACCTGGGAACGGTATAAAAATTTAATTTTTGTAATTTTTTTGTAAATGGGTTTTTTGGTTCGAAAAGCACGTAAAAACATTCTTTACCTTTTTATAAACATTTTTCAAACTGGAAGTGCATATCTAAACTGAACAGTTCGGGAATTAGCTATTGGGTCTCATTAAGGTTGGACACCCTGTATATATATATATATATATATATATATATATATATATATATATATATATATATATATATATTTAAATCTTTTTAAATGGATTTGGATCAGTAATTATTCTTAATCGAAAGTAAATTCGTAAATTCTTTTTGTCTAGTTGAGTAATAAATAACTTGACAAAAATCGTAATTTTAGGTGTATTTGTGCCAATTTTAATATTTTATTACCAAAATGGCAATTATAACAACCATTAATAAAAAAAACAAATAATAAGCATAAGCATATCTTGAACACAGCATACCAAAGACAAATCCATACTCACAAGGCAAATCCATAATACTGAAAGTCATCATATAAATTCTTATGCAATATAATATTGTAACGTTGAGTTATTTGCAAAGTTTCCTTTAACTAACACTTGGGAGTCCTTTCTAATTTTATTTTTAATATTAGAATTGCTTTGCAATAATATGAAACGTGATTATATAAATTAGATGAAGATAAAAAGCGTAAGGAATTGAATTGAAGATAGTAATAGATATGCAAAGGAGGATTGAAAGGAATAGGGACCAAATAATAATTAGAATTCGGTAAATCTTAGTTAGCTAGAAACTGGAGTTCATTTCTACAAATGATCTTTTGTAATTCAAATCGTTTTGAAGAGACACCTAGTTAGAGTAACAAGAGTCGAACCAATTGCATTCGAGAAGTATTTCATTCAAAACGAGTGAATTGGAAAGAGAAAACTTTATTGATTTATTCTACGCTAATATTCAAGGGTGCTTATAATTATTTGAGGGATAGATTTTACATAATTTGTAAAGATACGTTATGAACAGCGTATGTAAATATTTCTGACATCTCTTCAATTGTAATCGTGACCTTATTGACTATTTAATGAAACTCTACGATGATTGAAATTTTTAATCATGAGGGAAGGGGGTGTAAAATTACATGATATTCCCAATGAGGATAAGAGAACCAACATTGGTCACTTAACCGACACTGAGCGCAGGTAGCCTAAAATATTGGGTCGTCATCTTAGTAATTGCGGATTTAAAATAAGTAAGAAAATTCAAAGTTATTACAAAAAAAATATAACTTTATTACACTAGGTAATGCCCATTTTTGTCGATGACCTTTTACCGTCTTTCAGGGAGTGTCAAAATTTTATGTTCATAAAATTTCTGACATTTGTTTACAAAAACTTGAATTGAAGAGATTTTACGTAATTGAAAATTTTACAAGTTAAGGAATTCTGAATGGAACGAAATAAATGGAAATCTGAAGGCGCAAGGTCAGAGCTACATGGTAGATGTGATAACGCATATCAATCAATTTCTAATAATTTTTGGGGACTGACCAAAAATATGTGGTGCTTAGCATAATTATGTTGGAAAACAATACTTTTTCGATTTGCCATTTCTTGAACCGATCGCTCAGTTTGGTGCGTTATTGAATGCAGACGTTTGGATTAACAGTTTGTTTCTTTGTAAACGTTCAGAATGCTGAATAAATTTATAATCCTATGAAACTGACAGCGTAACCTTTGTTAAGGAGAAATCTCAGTTTTTAATGTTGTATGAGACGGATCATCCTCATTCACTTGCGATCTTTTCTAATTAATGTTGTTATAAACTATCCATTTTTCGTCGCCATCATTCAGTAGTCTCAGAAATTTCGTTACATTTCAGAAGCGAATCGCAGACGAAAATGCGTTGCATCTAATGAATTTCCATAATATGTAAAGAAAATTGATGAGAAACTCATAAAAAGAGATTCTAAAGGTATACCAACTGTTTTAATTATTATTATTATTATTATTACTATTATTATTTAATTGCATGTATGCAATGTAATGAGCTTCTCTGCAATCACTTGAGTTAGATCTGAATCGATAGTGATTTTTTGATATGGCTCTCATCAACTTTATCTGGACGGCCAGATCGTTATGCATTTTAATCAGTGAAAAATCATCAGAACGGAGATTAGTAAACTAATATTGATGCGGTCATTCTTTCAAGGCTACATTCACATTCTTGTTTGCTTAAGATGCGTCTCTGCCTTTTCGAAAAGAATACAATAAAATATGACTGAAATGCGCGTTTGTTTCTTCCGTTTTAAAATTATTTTATATAAAAACGAAACTAAATAGCTAATCAAAACAAATTTCTTTCTTTTTAAAGGTGGACTTCAATCAACAAGAAAATAATATAAGTACTTTCTCCTTTTGGCAAAACAAAAGAATATGCTAAAATCGTCTGTCGGCTAAATCTGCAATCACATAGTTGTCAACCCACTTGATATCTCCTTCTCATTTCCTTAGCCAGGAGAGGGGGACAATTAGTTTTCGTGTCTGAATATATATTTTAAGACATTCAGTTTTATCTTTGCAGAAAAACCTAAAATTATTAACACTAAAGAGAACACTTATCATATGTGCAACGTGTGAATAGTAAAGGAATGTGGTCATTATCAACAAACACCCCAATTCAATTAAATTGATAATCTACTGATATCACTGAAATTAATTACAAAGTCTTCCTCCTATACCCCTTATGTTCAATATTAGAGTTGAAAGTAGCTTTAATTAATTAGAATCGAATAGTTTTGAACAATTAAAATACACTTAAACTCTCCATATGTAAGTGCTTCTTTGAATTTTTTATGAGCGCTCTTACGCTCTGTAACCTACATCTGTTACCAATTAAGAGTAGTAATTTGAACATAATACATACATAATATGTGTACAAATGGCAAATGTTTGACCCAGATTCATAAGACGAAAGAAAAGGGTGATCTCAATCTCACGTACCATATCATTCCATTGGGCAACAAACTCAGATTTCGAGTATATAATTAATATATATTCACCATACCGGATTTTTGTGATATCGAGCCTTTTGTTTGATAACTCTTTACGAAATAGTTATTATTGGAGATATTCGTGTATAAAAAATTAATGATAATTGTGAGTGAGTGAGTGAGTGAATGTAAAGTTTATTGGCACAAGAGCAAAATATGGCTATGCTGCGCCAAACAAGATTAAACTGAGGTCTAGACGTGAAGTTGAGAAAAAGATAAGTGATTGACAAGAAGGAGGGTCGAAAATAGAGAAGGATCGCTAGGGTATCCCGGGAGTGCGTCACCCGTGTTTACCAAAGGCAGCCCCATGGGAAAGAAAAGATCACTAAAGTGCCTTGATGTTATTTGATCAAGAAGCTAATAAAAGCTGGATACCTAACTTTCCCTTTAGAATAATAATATTAATACAGCTTTCATTCCTTGAATAAACTCAATTCCCCAGGAATGATTGAGAATCAATGAAAAACGAGTATATTTTTGTGCGATTACAATTTTTATTCTAATTGAACTTAAAATATAAATGGATGTTTTGTTAAACAAACAAAAAGGGATTCTTTAAAGCACCATAACAGATAATTTTATTTAAATATATACATCTCCATCTTTGTAAAGTTTTTACTAAAATTTAAAGTAATATATAAATTACTTGAAGGATATACTCGTGTTATTATACAAATAACATACTAAAAGTAATATTTTGAACTTTCATTTATTATTTATGCGATATTAAAGTAGAAAACATAAATGATTTTTTAAATTAAAAATAATAGTTTCTTTTTTTTTTTTTTTTTTTTTGGTGATTCTCATACTCAAAAATATGTGTTTGAAAGATAGATTGTAATTTCCATTTACAAATAAATACTACCTAAAGCGTTTTATTTTCATACCACTTCAACTAGATCAAATTAGAAAAAAATGTATCTAGCTTTAAAATAAATGATAAATTTGATTAAATGTAAATCTATAACAATTATTAAATAATTTATACTATCACTCAAATGTCTTTTGACAATGAAAATACGGTTTGCACTCAAATGCATAAATTACCTTAAACATGAAATTTTATATAATTTTTATTGTCTTCAAATTTAGCTTTCTGGTTTATTATTTATGATGTGCGAAATTCATGCATTTATTATTTTTTTCAGATATTTAAAATTTGAGACAGTTTAAAGGTTATTAGACTAAACTATTTAATTTAGAGGTAGGTTAGTTGTGTTCTTTAAAATATTAACCCTTAGAGTAATACATATTATTTAATGTTAAACTGAAAATCAAGAAGAAGTTGGTCCATTAGTATTCAAAATTGTAACATTAATTATTTGAAAAATGAATATTTTCAAAGTGATGTCGCTCGAAAATTTGGACTAATATGTCAAAAGTTTAATGTTTCTAATCACAATTTAAATCTAAGAGTAGGAAAGTAATGTTCCGAATAAACCAAATGTGGTCAACCTAAAAGTATTCAAATAGAATTCACAAAGTCTTAAAAAGGGCTAAATTGTTTATTCTCATTAAACAGTAACTCAAATAACTAGACATTTGTTTAAATGTAAATTTCTTACCTAAAACGTAGTTCAAGGGATGTTGGAATGCTTGGTTCTTATCTCGGCTAAACACCAATGGTATCTCCAAAAAAAGGAAGCGCCAAAGAAAGTTTGTAAAACTCAAACAGAATGGACAAAAAAATACCTTTCATCAATTAATGCAACACATATAGTCGTATCCCTTTAACTCGTAGTTCGTTAACTCATGAATCTGCTTAAGTCACAATTTTTCCAAGTATTCATTTTTTATGAGATTCAAGTTAATCTTTTTTCAGGTGATATCAGCACTTCCTGTTGTGAGCAGGTAATTATCCTTTTTTTTTTTTTCATTCTATTTTACACATCGAGGGATAAATAAGCCTTGAAGATCCAATTTACAATAGAAAATTTATACTACGAAAGAAAGAAATTAGGAATATATAAATCAAATGGGGCTTACATACATAAAAATGAACAAAAAAATGGCCATGGAAAAGTAAAAATTTTTACGAAACTTAAGTTCACAGGTTACCTGATAGTAATGCACAGAAGGTGACTTTCCTCACAAAAGAGAGAAGATGAAAATCTGATTTGGTGGAGATGAAGAAAAAAAATGTCTTTCAGACACATGCTACGTAAGCTTAGAGCTATAAGAAGGGTTTGACCATTCTAATATTATTTTTGATTTTTTTTTAGATTTGAATGATTGGATTGGGTATGGATCACCTTTTCCAGAGTAGAATTTTCTTCTAAGAGATTATTTTCAAAATTTCGCGATTTGTGAAATTAACTATTCATTTAAACATTATTATTTGACAAATTTTAAGAGTTATAAAGTTTTTACTGTGCAAGTGATTTCCTTAGTAATTAAATGAAATGCACGGGTAGAGTAATAATATGTTACAAAACCATAAATGAAAGAAATAAATCAACAAAAAATATGCAAAAGTTGGAACCTTAAAGAGCATCCAAAAACAGACGATCATAGAATTCGGTAAAGAGGGAGATGAAGGAATAAGATCCGATCTATGTGTATACGATGAAGGGATGAAAGTCTACTAATATTAAAGTGTACACGGGGATTTTCGCTAAAAAAGAGAGAAGATAAAAATTTGACTAAGTGGTGATGAACGAAATATTTTTCAGGTAAAGTTTTTTAAATTATAGAGAATAGAAGATATCAATCATTTTATGCTTTTATTTCTCTTTTTGAATTTGAATTTTTGAATCGGCAGTGAACCATTATTTCTCGAAAAGAGAAATGCTCTAATTCAGACTTATTTTTTATGATGCATATTTTTTCACGATCTCATAGTTAATTATATTTAGCTGCATTTTCAACAACTGTAATTGACTATATATTAACAATTATAAAAAAAAAATTTCTTGTATGAGTGATTTCCAAAATAATTAAAATGATATTCAAAGAATTTCGTTGTTGAAATTTACATTATCTCTCTTTGTATATTAATATTGTAACTCTAGGTTTAGTAACCTTAAGTACCCCAACTATCATGAGCTAAAGAAATTCGACTGTACTTTTATCAGATAGAATTGAGTACGTAATGTTGTTCGAAAAATTAAATAAATATTCCACGATATTTTTTTCTACAATCAAACATGCTGTCGGACATGTTAGAATATGAAAATGTTTTCTTCTATGGATATTAGACCATTATGCCTAATGCAAGACTCAATGGATATATTTTTGAACAGATATATAATATAAAAATGTATGATACCATATTCTATAAAAATCTGGAGAAGAATGGGATTTACACGATGCTAAAGTAAGAAAAGACACATGAAGAGTCCTTCAATAATTCTGATGTTGAGAAAAAAATTCAACCTTATAAACTGGCCAGTTTAAACTCCAAATTTTAATCCTATGGAATATTTGCGAGAAATGTTGAATAAACCCTACAATTTTCGATTATTTGCATCAAATATTTGCAACGATGGACTATTCACGTTCTTATATTAATTACCTTGTGGCAGGGTCATAACGAGAAATAAGTCATGGAAGGAAATGGGAGGAGTCTTCCTTGAACTTATATTTCTAAAAAATAATTTCGCTGTCGGGATACAAGATGAATAGAACGTTTACGTGGAGTATGGGACTTCAAATATCAGTTTCTCTACTTTGGAAAAAAAAACAGCATAAAAAGTTGAGGTTTTAAACTTTCAGTATTTAGCAATCCTTATTGGGGAGGGGAGTCAACCCCATATCCACCCCGTCGCTATAACACTGCTTTGAAAAAAATTCAATTACAAAAAATAAAATACCTTGACTCAGTCAAATGAAACGTGCTGTAGGCATATTAGTTAGACTACGAGTAAAGATGTATTATAAAGCGATAATGAAAACGGATATGTAAGACATACCGAAGTTATTTGAAGTGGAGTGAGAAAGAACTGTACAGCGTGTGGAATAAATTTGAGTGTAAGTGAAATCTAATTTGATATTGATGGAGAAAATATCCGACTATGTCTTGTAGAAGTTCAGCCTTCGCAGCATCTACATCATCATGCACTGCCACTCGATTATCGGAGTAAGCTTAATATCTGTAATTTACGTAAAATTTGTTAATAAAAAAACATGTTTAGATATCTTGAACACCATAGAAGGCATTCCCATTATAATATAAATAAATAAGAGATTAGTCTCATTATATATATGTGACGGATTTAATTGATTGAAATTTTCTAAATTTCCCATTACTATTTTGGTTAGAAACTTTAAGTGTGTGATTTAAGATGATGGAAATGTTGAGTAATAGAGAGACGTTACACACACATATTAAACTGTGAATGGAAATCAAACATCATCATCACCAATTCTCGTCACACCAAAATTATACATAAGGCCACAATAGATGAAAGTCACTCGATTTTGTCTAGCGCTACCTCCTGAGATTTCCTCAATTCGGCCATCCAAATGAATTTCTCTCTCCTATAACCATACGGTGCCATGTAGCCCTTGGTCTTTCTGTTTTTTTTTTTTTTTTTTTTTTTTCTTTTCCCATCTGGTGTCCACGTCAGTGTCATTCATGTAATATCATTTCATGATATTTTAAGTATATATCCAAGCCGCAGAAATAGGTTTGACAGATGTTTTATTATACCATAAATATTTAAAAATTTGCCTAGCCGGTAAATTTTAAGAACCTTTCTTAAGCTAGAAATTCCAAAGGCATTTAATTTCTGTTCTTTTGATTTCGTGAGTTTCCTACCTTCACTTCTGTAAAGAGGGACTGCTAATGCTTTTGACCTGAATGCATGTAATTTGAATTTATGCTCTTATTTGAGGCTATAGCTACAGACAAAATAAGCAAATTTACATATTCATAGCCCAAGAGAGGAAGTGGTTTTGAAAGTAAAATTTGTTCCATCAAAATATTATGATAGTTGAAACAATACTTTAATGAGTGAGTGAGTGTTGATTAACATTGCACTGAGAAGCAACGTAACGGACTTAGTAATTTTGATACTAGGTCATGGGACGAGGACGACACCACACACACAAGCACACACATGAGCTGGCGTCTCTCTCTCTAAACCTTTACACCATACCAACGGGAAGACTTGAGACCTCATTAGATTTTGCGTGTATCACCCCGACTACATGGCAGATCTTCAGTGATCAGGGATCGAACACTCAACTCAATGAAAACGACGATGGCTGCAAATCCGAGACTGTGACCACTAGGTTACCGCGGCCACAACAATAATTTAACATAATGTTTATATATGTAATAAAAAATGTCCTTATCGCAAAACTGTTGATCGTTATGTATTTCCATTTTATTTCTTAGTAACTAATAAAATACTAAAATATACTTCTTTAAGTTATTATTTAAAAAAATTTGTAGCATAATTGTACGACAAATAAATTAATTTAACTAGTTAGAACCCAATGTAAGTAAAATTAGTTTTGTTAAAAGACTTGAGGTCTATTGCATATAATTTTAAAGAACATAAATGAGAAAGATAAAAAATGATGATAAAGTAACATACTATGCACATAAATAGTGCATGAAATTTTCATAAAAAATAAGTTTTTTTATAAAGTTAATTAATTCGGATCAATAAATTTCAATGAATCATAGTTTTTAAAGACTTTCACAGTGCTGTAATTAGTGACAATTAGTATTCTTTTTTCGTAAGTAAAGAATACTTTTCAGAATTATTTTTTTTCCTGGAAAAGTTTTCTATATACCTCTCTTTTTATTAATCACTAGATAAATCTTCTAATGAGAAAGAAAGTTTTAAACATTTAACATTTCTCCAAGGGATTGTTTAAACATTTAGTAATCTCTTTTAGGGTTACTAATGTTATAAATAGAACTGCGCTTTGCTTAGAAATGTATCCTTTTTCATCCATACATATTAATTTCTGAACTGGTTTTGAATAGATCCACCTGATAAATAATAATAAGAATTTTATAGAAAAAAGACTGGCAAGGAAAACATTAATATCTTAAAAATTTAAAAGTTTTTAATTATTTCAAATAATGTAGAAAACGACATTGTGAAAGTTACACATACTTTTTTAATAGAAATTCAAATATTTTAATAAATGAAAAGTAAGAACAGTAAAACCCATTCCTATATAAATTACAGTCAGAAAATGTTAGCTACTGAAATTGTAAAAGGGTGTTCAGTATACTAAAATGTTCCAAATTGAAATACGGTTTCTGGCCCAAATTCAAATTTTACAATAATTTAATTTTTTAAAGAACATTTCACTACAAATAATTTTTAATGAACCAATTTACCAGTACTAATGTCTGAAGTTCGTGTATCATGATCTTCATAATAGTTCTTGTACTTCACTAATTTTAGGGTTTTTTAATTTGCATTGTTCAGATTTTATGAGACATGTCTTTAAAACAGCCATATATCGAAAAATATTTCAAATCAAACGATGAGACAAGGATTTACTTGAGTTATATTTTTCATTCATATAGAGGTGCATCATACGTACCAACTTAGTTAAGCATCGATCATTGTAAGATAACAAAGTAGACCTGACCTATTTTACAACCTTGATATTCGTCAGCAATTTGACACTACCTGGAGCTCTTTTATTATGCTGGAATATTTTAAAAATCCAAGACAATCTAGACTAATCTTTGTAGTCCCATCGAGGTTACACGTAATCAATACTCAAAACTGCTTTGAATATTTGGAACTGAGCATTATAAACACTTCTTCATATCTCCATTTTTAAATTTAATCGTTCTCTACTCGAGTAATCGATTTCTTCTTTTTCAGTTTATTCTGATATTCTTTAGAATGCCTTTCACGTTTTTGCGTGCATTCTCACAATGTTTAATGGTGTTCCACAATAAGTATAGATACAAAATTATAGAAATGAGTATCAATTATCCAAAGTAAAGGGTGATCCTTTCCTAATACTGGCTTTGAAAAGCCCATCACCACACTTTGGGTATGTTTAATCATGCTACTTAAATTTTTAATAGCATGACGGGTATAGGACGGCACTGCGAGATTGGTCATGTAAAATTAAATGACAATTCTTGTTAGTTAAGTAACAGGATTAAAAGTGTAATGGATTATACACACTTATACGAGATATAAATCAGATAGGAGAATAACGCAAGCTTATAGATATACAATAATTTACAAAAAAATTTAACTATTCATATATACAAAATTATTATATCAGATTTTTAAATGTGTATTTTCATAGATGATACAATTCACTCGAGAGTGTGAAGCATAAACTAAAGCCATATTCATTTTATCTTTTAATATAGATTGAAAAAAGGTTATATAGAAATTATTAATATTAGAGTCTTATCCTCTCTCTCATTCTCAATATCTCTCTAACTGTAATTTGTATATTTGAAAAAAACAGTTGTCATTATCCTATCGTAATATTAACTCATGTAAAATAGAAAGCAATGTTGAATTTCTATAAAAAAAAAATTTCACATTTATAATGGATTCTTTAATCCCTATTGAAACGAAAATTTGATTTAATTGTCTTCCCTGAAGAGAGAGGATTATGAACGAAAAAATGTTTTACACCAAGGTGACATACTAAAAGAAGTTATGGTGAATAATTAGGGGGGAATTTGGCGACAAACGTGGAGGCAAATTTGGTCACAATGTCGCAACATTTGACTACAAAACAGATACAGATACATATTTGTCCTATACAGATGTCCAGAATTCTTGAAGCAAGTAGAAATTGGATGGTTGTATGAAATTCCTGGCACTGAGTCCTCATGGAACATTTTGAGCCAACCCCTAGAAAGCAAATAGAGGTCTGCAACACAATATTTGGAGAACATATTACCACGAAATCTATCGATAATATCACCTCTACTGTTCGAAATTACTCTCTTCATTATTCTCAACTTGCTTGTAAAATGTTAATATGTTCTTAATTGTCGCTCTGCAGGGAAGACAACAAAGCCCAAGCTTTCGTACAACACATTATTGAAAAATATTTATCAGATATTTGTCAACACAGGCTACAATTGTTTTGTTGCTAATGTTCGTCAACAGGTAGATGAATTAAAAGAAATTGTACAATGAGAAAATTTAATTTTAATTTTCCTCAAAAGCTTTTTCAAAAAATAACTTTATTTTTTAATAACAGCACAATTATGCCTGAATTCTAATCATATTAATACTTAAATATCAAATTTACTTTCACAAAAAGGTTGATCTTCGTGAAGTTTCCCAAGATCAAAATAATTTTATACTCTTCATTTTTGCTCTCTCTCTCTCCTCTAATTCTTTGTTTTCATAACTCATTTCAATTTTAATTATGTGAAACTTAACGCATCAGGTATCAAATTAATTGGTAGTAATTCAGTGTAATTAGTTTCCTGAACATTTTAGTAATTATAACTCATTCATTTTTTTCTAGTTTTATCTAGTGAACTGAAGTGAATCATGTTCTGAATGTAATATTCAGTCACACTTCAAGTTTCATAAGTGGCGAAAAGAAAGTTGGTAGGTATAGAAGAGAAATAAAAGGGATGAAATTATGTTCATAAAGTAATGTCTATCTGTCTAGAATTATTCAATTAAAAAAAAAGAGGGGGGAAATTGGGGATATTATAGTTTAACATTTTTAAGCCAATTAAAAGTACGTGGTGGGGGTGAAAACTGTATTCTCCACAAAGATTTTTTAAGAAATACATAATTGTCATTATTTGAACAAAAAATACTAAAACAAATATTCTCATTAAATGAATTACAAAAGAGAATAACACAATAAAAAAATGAATTTATCATAAGCTGTCTTATTCTAATTAATCAAGCGAAAGGATATGAAAATTTATTGATTTGCTTATGTTATTATTTGAGACGTAGTTTAAAAATATTTCACTTTTATCATTATTATTTTGGCGTTTCAAGTGTTTAATTGACATATACGCCTATGCGGTGAATATCGATGGCAAAAACCATAATCGAACCGAGACTAATACAACAAACCATAATTTTTACGATGTAGAGTAAAAAGATGCTAATTTTAAAGCAGAGCTTGAAATTAATTTAAAACAAAACTTAAAAATTATACAACTTATACATTAACGAATTATCTACCAATATCTTTTTCCTCATATAGGAATGTAAGCCTTTTCGATTGCAACCCCCTTGGTATCCGTTCCTTTGTAGTAGGCCCTTTGGAGACTATTTGATTCACAGCATGTCCTATAAGCCGCAGAACCACACAACTCTGAATGGACAACCCCTTATCACCCGATTCCTCACTTAAGAACATGGAGCTCTAGCTCACATTCCCTTTTTTAATCGAAAGCACTTTGAGATTACTCGCTTCACAGTGTCCTCTATTGTGACATTGGGCTATTCGCGGTTTCTCTTCACTAACCTTGGGGACTTTTAATTGAGATTGATTGCTTTTGCTAAACAACCTTTGCCCAACCAAAAATGAAACGTGAATATGTAAAGTGATCATGTAAAGCAGTTAGAAATGAAGTGAAGTGGGTGAGTTAGAAAATATATAAACTCCGACTGAAAGTAGCGAGAGAGAGGCTGAAGGAGAAGTGAAGCTGAAGTTATAGATAAGAAGGAGAAGTGGAAATAGAGGTTGAATTAAAGGTTCAGATTAAAGATTGTTGTAAGACGTTCCTTTGCTGTTGTTCTCAACAGTTGATCCAGAGTCTGAGTGGTAGTCGAAGAAGGATTAGTGGTAAGAGCCTGTTAGATTACTATTGTTGAGTTAAATTGAGGTTAATAGAAATATTACCCGGGAGAGTATGGTGAGTTGTTGTCATAGTAAATATAAGTTAATAAATTACGTATAGATTGTTCTAGTGTCTCTTTGATTATTTGTGTCGTAGTGTTTAATAATTGAATCTAGTGATGGCACAAGATGAAGCCCGGGTCGGGCGGGCGTCACACTATGAGCCGCAGAACCATGAAACTTGGCTCGGATTAACCCTACCGACCTCATACCGATATGTGTAAAATGATCTTAATTTTTAAGCGAAATTTCAAATTAAATTCACTGTGTAACAATGTAATTTACCACTATCTTCCATGTAACTATTAAATGGTAGCCAGATGGCGCCACATGTTCTTTTTGTTGAGCAGGACGACTAGCGAGCGCAAGCGCGATCGAAGGCGAAAAGACTTGGTAAAAAGAACGATGAAGTGATGTTCATGAATCTGTGTTTTATTTATGTATTTGTATCCCGTCTTGTGTTGTGGAACGTGTCGAGCATTAAATAATATTTGTTCCTGAAACCATCCTGGCTGTTCATTATTTCGTCCTGAAATAATTACAACATTGGAAGGATTACAACTGTTAAATTTAAGAATGATATAGCTTATATATTAATGAATTGTCTTAAGTTGCATTTTAAACAAGAGTTTAAAAAGTGACCGAAAAATATTTAACTATGCATGCTTTAAAAAAATGTTTTTCATCATGCAGCCGGTTTGAGAGTACCCGCAGATTTCACTTTTTTTATTAATCAGCTTCCATATTGGCCCATTAAAGGGTACAAATAATCTTTTCTGTGGCCAAAACATCCCGTTTTTGTTTCTTGAACAGCTGTTATTTTAATACTCTAGAGGGAAATCGGTATTAATGTTCCTTCAATACTTGGGTTATTTTAAATGTTTTATAATGCGAATCAAAACACATCTATGTCAGAAGAAATAAGAAATTTTTCTTAAAAAAAATAATCCAATAACATTAATTTGCAGGGCACTACATCTGAGTAAGTTGAGCTCAGTTCATTAGTTTATACGTATGAATAATCTCACACATTAGTTTATACAAAAGAGTTTAAGTAAGCAAAACAAGTGTTTATCCGCAGCAGCGACATTCGGCTTAAAGTTCGAATTTTAACTGTTGTGTTATTGGCGCCAACGGAGTGCAAATACTTAATATTCAAGACTTCAAGCTAGAAAGTAGAAGACTAATAACTTTATGTTAGGATGTACAGCAAAAATAATCGCTTCTACGATTAGGTAGAGTATTGCGTCCATTCAACACGGCTAGTACTAGTTGATTGACGAATGTTGTGGGGGTTCGTCGTCAATGATTCTAAATAATTTTGAAAATTTTCAAACTAAGCGCTAATATATTTTTAATTTTATTTATGAAAGCATTTTCCTATGTTTGCTGTATCGCAAGGATAGCATTTGTGAGCTACATGTGTCCTGCGAGTTTAACATACTTGCTTTTACACCACTTCAACGTTTTTTCATCTTTCCTTGAAACACTTCCATTACACTGCAAACTTTTAGAATCCTAGCGTTGCTCGTTAATCTTAATCGCATCTGCTTTCACAGCTTTTAACCCTAATTTGTTGGGTATTTTTATTTAAAATCCAGCCATTAAATTTCCGTCATTTGTTTCCAGTTCTCAAAGCGAAATCTTTTAAGATTTGAAGAAGGTTTTCGACGAATACAAATATTGTCAATTTATCAACATGACATCAGGCAATGTTCTATTTATAAACTCGCTTGTGCGTCATTTTTATCTATTTATTACACTCCCTCTCTCACCACTACTTCTGAGACTATCTTTTTAGATGGCTTTACACTATCCTCCCTATGTAGTTGCCTAATGCAAACATACGTCAATAATAATGACGTAATTTGTCTTTTCAACAAACCATCTTTCATTTACTTACAGATGATGGCGTTACAGACATTTTAATAATGAACTCATTTCTTAGCCACTCAAGCTTGTAACATACGTTAGAGAGAGTTGTCTTTTGAAACGATGTATTAGAGCAATATGCAATCACTTTCTTTATATTGCATTTAATTAAAAAAATTAATTCTAAATATAGGTGATTAATTTATCCGCTTACTGAAAGATAATGCTTAAATTAAATGATTTAATATATTAAGTAAATAGTATATATCTATTTACGGGCTTCAAGAGTCGAAAGTTAATTCATAAGAAACTGTGTTATAAATCCTCCGAACTATTAATCATAGATTCCAATCATAAAATGTCCTATATACGAGAAAGGGTTATACAAATAGTAAAGACGTATTTAACAAACAAGTATTGGTTCCTTCAGTGGTGGATTCATGGGGGAGAGTGCGGGGACACATGTCATTATTTCGCAAAAACAGACAAAATTACGTACCCTGCCCTAGAAAATCCCAACCAAATTTAAAACAATTTGTTTTGTTGTTTTATTTCAAAGTGATTTGTTGTATCCAAACACAGGATTGAGCTATCTATCGTACTGTCTGGGTTCAGTCTTAGTATGACTTTGATTGTTGTGTTAATATTTATTTCATTTTTAGATTAATAATTCAGTAAGCAAAAGTAATAAATGAAGCAAATAACCAAAGTTAAATATTATTAGCTTTGAACGTTTTAAGGGAAAAGAATTGTCGATTCTTGCTTCTGACGTAGTCAGTTCCAACGTAGCAACGGATAATATTCTTGTTCATGTAGAATATCATAACTTCGTGCCAGCGCCAGAAAATTTTACAGAACGTGTAACTTAGATTAGTTCAAATTCTAATACTGTCATAAATTTACTGGTTGTGAATGTAATGTAGGTATCGTTTCTCATGTGTATAATACGAAAGTAAAATTCCGACAAAGAATGGCATAATATACGAATTTTAAGCATTCCACGACCATCAGTTGAAAATTATAAACTTCCGCGTGTTGCGTAAGGAAAGAAGAAAAATCCATCTTTCAAATCACTATGAGATATAGAATGCCCATGGCTTCCTAACAGTTATAAATTTGGTGAAAAAGGAGACATCGTAAAAATAATATAATTGCATCATAGACTTTGTGCTACCCCACTCCCTGTCGATCTTTCAATATCCGCCATTGGGTTCATTTTTTATTTAAAACAATGCATGTATTTTCCTTATCTAATAAGTATATTGTTTGTTTCATTCTTCCTCAATCAGTGTGATTGTTTTCATGGTCATTCAATTTCCTCGCTCTATCCGTGTTATCAGAATGTTGTTACATTCAACAGTAATATCGGTCAGAATGTATTACACTACTTTAGAAGATCGGGGTCTTAAGATAACTACAACTCAAAATAAAATTGTAATCATAAATCATTTTCAGTAAAATGAAAAGGTAGTATACATATACAAAACCAATCGAGTTAGAAAGTGATA
>BMAW01084129.1:63200-133528 GCA_019974015.1 Nephila pilipes | reverse complement strand
ACACACATATATATATATAAATTGTTATAAAATTTAGATGTGAAATATATTATTATTTTAAAAATCTTTTATTTAGAAAAACTAAAATAAAAAAAAAAACTGAAATTCTACAGAATTCAAAGAAAAACCAGTAAATTATGAAATTAACCAAAAATCAAATTAAAAATATTGTCCTAAGTTAAAAAATATTCCAATGAAAATAAAAAAAACGTATTTTTAAGTACCATTATACATGATAATATTATTTCAAACAGATAAAAGTCAAATTAAAATTAGAATCAATATAGAAACCTTTAAAACAAAGCAAAATCAAAAGAAAGCAATAAGAGTAAAGCAAAGAAGGTGATAATGTAATATAATAATATTCCCCGTTTTGGTGTGGTAAAAGAGTGTGTTTATACTAGTATTATGGATCCGATCATCACAACTTCGTGTTATGAATTACATTTTAATACGATGGTATAAAACAGAAAATGACGAAGGAATACAACAATTCAGAACTACAACCCAATTAAAAGATAAAGGAAACAAACTTATTCAAACCAAAGTAAATTAACGTAATCCATGATATATACACGTATATGATACACACAGATAATATATCTGTTCTCAAAGAATTTGATTACTTACTCTTGATATGAATTCATTAATAGGACGGGTCATTATTTATCTACAGATAAAAATGTCTACCTACGCTTTTTATAGGAACAATTAACTATTTATCTCCATCATGTTCCTTTATATATTGTCTTCAGGTAAATTAAGTTTCCCCTTCCGGTATCATTAAAATTCATTCCCAAATCAATTGATCTCAGAAATCATCAAAAGAATCGCGACTCATCCAGTATTAAGGAGCAATTAACGCTTCGGATCTTCAAAATCGATTCCAATCGATCTTCAAAGGGAGGATTTTTTTACTCCTTCGGAGGATTTAATATAGCTTTTAATAAATAAATTGCATCGCCGGGGTGCTTTTAAAAGCGAGATTACATCAAGAGACTTTAAACTTTATTTACAGTGGTGAAAATCCAGGGTTTCCCAACACAAGATCTGTAACGAGCATCTGTCTTATTTTAACGACGGCAAATCTGTCGAAGATGCATATCGTTGAAAACGCGAACCTTAAAAGAATTAAAAAATTACCAAGGCAAAATGAAGACTTGTTTACGGGTTGGATAAGACGGTAGCCCCAACTTAAACTGAGATGAGATAATAAATTAAGTATGCTTCCTCTCCAGCGCAAAGATGAGATTAATGGAGAGGCTGGTAATTTTTCCTCCTTTCTCACAGACAGCTCTTCTGGCTTTGAACCAAAATTAACCGCCCTTATTGAAAGCCTGTAATATTTTAATATTCCATTTTCCAACGTACGAGATTTCCGAGCGTTTAAAGAAAGCTCTCCTTCTGAAGAAATTTATGGTGTAGGCACCGCCGAAAGGACGGCGAGAAAAGATTATAATTATTTTTCAGGTTTGTGACTTGATTATGAGAAGATCGAAACGAAGCGAGTGTAGAAACAAGTGTTGAAAAGAATTTTTTTTACAGATAAACTGAAAGAATTTTTCGTAGTATTTAGTTTACTCTTTCATTTATGAGAATCTGCTTGAAAATGAGGATTAAACATTGATTTTACGTTATGTTGTCTCCTACGAATCTTCCTCCGATGTAAGCTAAAATATTTTTGGTAGTAGAAGATAATGCTTCATTAGAGAATTATCTAGAGTATAAGGAATTAAATATTTGTATTAATTAATGTTATTTCACTCGTCTTAAATCAATGGCTTAGCAGTTTCACCTTACATTTAATTAAATTAAATTGTGCATTTATAATAAAAATTCCATTACAGGTGCAAATTAATTTTTCGAAAGAATGACAAATAGTAATATTTATTTATGTCACTTCCTTTATACTAATCATTATGATCAAGATTGGATCTTTAATATCTAAGAAATGTTTTATCAAAATCATTTATATTCTTTACACAATGTGCAATTTATTATAGGGACTTATTATTAGCATGTATAGAATGAGAGTCAACGGGAGTTTACGTTTTTAATTAAAATTTCATTAATTTAAGAGTTAAATTAAACTTTTTAAAGGAATTATAATACTTCCAAATTTCTTAAATAAGGAAATATCCAGTTTGACTCTTTTAGCTGTAAGTAATCGTTACTAAAACAACGATTACTAAAAAATCAGAATAAAATATTTACACTAAGTAATTGTTACAAAAAATCATTATTAAAGTAACGATTACTTAGTATAAAAACTGCTGTATTTAATTCTCGAATAATTGGAGTTTAAGCATGCTTTTATATTTTAAAATAAATTTTAAACATTGTTTTAAAACTTTATTCATTTTTTAAAAATTTAAGCATTTATTTAAAATATTATACATTTTTTAAAATTTTATACATTTTTTAAAATTTTATACATTTTTTAAAATTTCATACATTTTAAAATTTTTATAAATTTCCTTACACTTAAAAATAAATTTTATAACTTAAAAATTTTATGCATTTTTTTAAAATTTTAAAATAAATAAGTTTAGTTCATTGACGAAGCATTTTAAAATAACATGAAACAAGTCTTATTTTTAACTATACAAACACTGTAGATTCCAATACGTTCATGCTGTTAATAATAATTCCTTTAAGAAAGATTAAAATTCTACTCAAGAAGACGCTTTATCATATAGAGGAATCCTCGAGTAGTTTGAAAATAATTGATAAAGTGTTTGAACATCTTAATCAAAAAGCATTTATGATTGAAATCAAAAATTTTCTGTATGATGTCTTGAGACATTTCATTCCATATTTGCCCAATGATCCCAGGTATGCTCGATTGGAGACAAATCTGGGGACGGACAGGCAAAGGAAGGGTAGTAACAGTGCGGAGACAGTATTGTGATACCCTTGTCGTGTGAGGCCGAGCATTGTCTTGTTGAAAAATGTCTCCTGGGAGCCGTGCATGAGTGGCAACACATGTGGTTGCAGGATGTCATAGACATGCCGCTGGGCTGTCATGGTGCCACGGATAAATATTAGGGGTGACCGTGTATTGTAAGCAATGGCACCCCATACCATAACACCAGGTGTGGGAGTGGTGTGTCGTTGTAAAGCAAAGGCAGGATTGTGGCGTTTACCACGGGGTCTCCACTCACGAACAAGATTGTCATCACTGCTGAGATTTATTCTGGATTCGTCGCTAAAGTTGACCTGGTTCCATTCCGCTGCAGTGCAGTTTCCTCGTGAGCGGCACCACTCCAAATGGAGGTGTCGATGGGTGGGCGTCAAGGGCAGCACACGTAATGGGCGCCGCGATCCCAAAAGTCCTTCAGCCAGGCGACTTCGTATGGCTCGAGAAGACACAGGGGGCCCTAGTGAAGGTGCTACCTGTGCCTGGATGGCGGCCGATGAAACAGTTGGCTGTACGCGTGCATTTCTTACGATGTGGTGGTCTCCTCGACGACTGGTCTTTCGAGGGCGTCCTGAGCCTAGTCTTCATGTAAATGACATCTCTCGGATCCACTGGTCCCAACAACTCCTCACAAAAAATCAGAGCGGCCTAATTGACGAGCTACTCACCTAGCTGACCACCCAGTTTCCATCATGAAGATGATTCTCCCCCTCTCAAACTGCGATAGCTGCTCACATTGTCTACGAAAACGGCGTAATGGCATATCTACCTCAGCTCTTCCTTTGTAAACGATTCAGCACATTCAAACAAGCTTTGGTTACCTGTTTTATACTCCACGGAGACCGATGTTAAACGCCCTCTACCGGCTATACATAATGCGCAATCACGCTGCATTTCTGATCATTTGCATATCTTCCCGACATGTACCTTCATGCCAAGTTTCGTTACGATCCCGCAGTTATTTCTTGGTGCGCTAATTTTTTTGTCTATGAGTGTATATATATATATATATATGTGTGTGTGTGTGTGTGTGTGTTTATTTATATATATAAAATGTTTGAACATTTCTCTCTCTCTCTCACTCTCTCTGTATATATATATTAGAAATTTAACAAAAATGGAATTAATTTTTATTAAAAATAAGATTCATTGCAACACAATTTCATTAAAAATTGATAGTTTGCTAATAATATCTGCGATTCAGCTCTTTTTCTCAACATATCTATGTTTTTTCCCGTATTGTAGGGTCTTAACAACAAATGTTATACATTGTATCAAAAATAAACTCTTTGGAATGAACTTTAAACAAGCAATTTTCTTTTAAAAATCTTCCTGTTTTTTGTCTCGAAGTCTGCCTCTCTTGATAAATACGAAGCCATTTCCAGTAAATTAAGAAACTCAAGTGCACAATTTGTTACAAGCAAACAATTTGAAAAGTACTTGTCCGTAATAAAGACTTGTAGACTCTTTTTGAAGTCACTATTTTTAAGAGAACATAAAGATTAAGAATATAAAAAGTAACGGAGCGTCTTTGTGTAGAATCATGGGTAAAAAATCCTCAATAAGAATAATTATTTTTCGCCAATAGTTACTTGAGATTTGTTCAAACAACAAATTAAAAAAAAATTAGGAGAGAAATAAACCGAAGATTATTCTAACCACAGATATATTATTAAACAACCAAGAAATTAAATTCTGAAACTATAATATAATATATATTATAGTTTTCTTTATTTCTATAGTATTTTTCCTTTGATTTAGTGTAAGAAATTTGTAAATCGAGATGCCATCTAAGTTGTCATCCTCGTCACTTGACCAAGGTTCAAAATTACGAGGTCTGTCCCCTATAGTCCTCATATTGCTTTTAAGAGCGAAGCTAAAAGCGAATCAATTAATAAACAGGATCTTAGTTTTGTGAAAACCATATGAAAAAAAACTGAATATAATATGTTTCTTTTTCTTTCAGTAGAATTTGTGAATACCAATAAGCAAGAAATATAATGTCAAGAGACTGGACCCAAATTAGGACCACATTTTCAGATATTAATGTTTCAATATTCGAGTAAGTTAATGTGGTTAGAACACATGTTCTCGTTTATCACACTTCATCTTTAAGGCAATTTATAAATATGAAAATTACTTGTTTATATGCATATTTTAAAAAGTCTTTGGCATTAAAGTATGGAAGTCAAAATATGAACACAATTTACATCAGGAAAAAAGGGATTTATGTAGACAGAAAATAGTAGCATAATAAAATATTCTGCTATTCTGATAATAAGTTAAGTCAGAATATGTTATTGTTACGAACAGGAGATGACTTTTCTCTGCAAAGTTACTCTTGTGAGGGAAGGGAAACACTTACAATTTCTTCAAATACAAAGAAAAAATTTAAGCAATGACCTCTTAACCTATGCGATGAATTCGGCGACCCTTTTGGCTACACGGCGAGAAACTTGGGCGAATTTCGCTACAAAACGAAGGTTATAGGAAATGCCGGAATTGTGTCAATTTGGGCAAAATTTACGGATTTTCTCTGAATTTCCCCTATGACGTCGCTCCCGGTCGGTACAGCTATAAATATGAAGAGATGTGAAACCGAAGAAGAATCCATTGTGATCAGACGGCAATTGCTAAGTGTATCTGCCGAGGAGTTGTCGGTAGCGAGGGCAAGTGAATCTACCGGAGTCCGTTTGAAGTATTACTATAAAAATTTGTCCGTTGTGATATTTAATAAACTGGGGAGCTGAGCGTTATTAAAAGTCATGTGACTGTTATTATAAGTGCCGCTTTGTACCACAATCATTGTATTGCTGATCAGTGAACGAGTCTTTCCTTATGACGTCTTTGTATTTCATGATTGTGCTGTTAATTTGTTCAAGTTTTGAAAACTGTGTTCGTCTTGTCCCAAATATTTGTGAATAAAGTTCTTTTGCTATTATTCGCCGTGTTGGACTGTTTTCACCCGAACACACACACGAGATCTGAGGAATTTTCGTAACAATATTATTGTCAAAGTATTTTGAAATGTGAAAAATTGTTCCGAATTCTAATACTATTAAGGGGACTCGATATCCCCAAAGACATATGAGACAGTTTAAAGCGCAAATGTTTTGAATTGACTCAAAAAAGAGCACTGAATTTCAGTCATGTAATAACATACATACTTATTCAGTAAAGTTACATAATTTATCGTAGTAAAAAAATGCAAAATATTACATTACAGCTTGTATATTGAAAAGGAGAAGGTTAATAATATTTTTTGAGATGACTGTATGATCCTTTATCTATCAAATACATCACAATCTGACCAAATTAATTAATACACAATGTATTATTGAACAAATATATTAACTAATTATTTGTCGTAACTAATAAACCGAATACTATATAAGAGATAGAATTTGACACAATAAATTCAACTAAACGTTGTGATTATTATTTACTGGATGTAAAGGCATTGCATCTTGAAATGAATGAAAGTAAAGGAAAAATTCGATACACATTGAAAACTTATTACTTAAAAAGAATGCGCACTTCAGGTTGTTGATGCTTTTAAACACGCAGCAGTTTTAGCAATAGAAACTCAAAGTGTGTTCAAATTTTTCAAACTTAAAGATGTACCATTTCCATGTTAAAGAAGTACCTTTCGATGTTAAAGATGTATCGTTTTCTAATCAACTAATCAATGAAAACGTAAATGACGAATATCTGAGTGATGAATATCTTTGAAATTTGATGAATATCGTCTCATATGTAGTCATGAAAGATCTGAAAAATTAAACATCGATCGTAAAATAATGTTACAGCCATTTTAAGAAGCTTTGAAACAAAAAGAAGCTCGATATTTGAAAGCCAACAGTGAAAAATGTTATGAATCGAATTGCTTTCTACGAATCATTGCTAAAATGAAATGAAATGTATCCAATTTTGAAAGCTCATTACGAACGAAATGAATAACAATAGCTTCAATATTTGAAAGGAACGTGGTAGAAGAGAGGGGACATTACGAAATTTGGCCATGTTGACTTCGATGCCTTGAACAGATATACAGAACGTGAGCTAGGAATGCAATGGAATATTGCTATATAAGGAAAAACGATTGACTAAGAAATAGATTTGAAATCTACTATCCGCAACCAATAAGATGCGGATAGTAGAGCATATGAAAAGCGACCAGAATAAACCAAAGAAAAGACGTAATGTTTCTTCACGACAACCACTAAGCACACCCATTTTTGGTCACCTGTCCCAAACTGAGAGAGATTGGATGGAAAATTTCACGCATCCATCATGTAATTTAAAGTTCAGATATCATTTGTTTTAGTCTCTACAGAAATTTCTTAATTGTAAAGTGTTGGATTCTGAAAAGATTTGTGAAAATCGTATGGCTTAGTTTTTCAAATCTTTAGTGACAACTCTTTTTCAACTAACTCTTTAGAGATGAAATTGTGGTTTAATAGAAATATGGCAAAAATTCCTCAATCAAAATGGTATATCTTTGACTTCATAAATTTCATTAAAAATGTTTAAAAAGTTTCTTCAATTTTATTTTAAAATACGAAAAACTTCTTTCCTGAATGAATGTACTAGTTTATAGGCATTTAATGCAAAATTGAGTAAATTAACTCTTGAAATCTTACCAGACAATCATAGAAACAAACATAGTATTATATCTGTATTAAATTAATTTAGATTAGCAACAACACGATATTAAAATGTTGAATAAGCTTTTTAGGGATCTCACAGGTATAATTTAGCAAAACTTTGTTCAGAACTAAATAATTAATCAACTTTTTTAAAAATTGTCTTAGGAATAAAAAGAACACAATCATAGCCAATAATACTTCAATGAATATGGAAAAAAATATTTATTTATTTAGTATTAATTAATTAATGTTATTAATTATAGTTAAATAATATATAAAAAAATTAATAATTTATTAATAATTTATAAAAATATTTTAGAAAAGCCATAAACTAAAATAAATACTAAGATTCATAACCTTTTGTCAAATTTAAATGAATTCTCACTGCTAAAAATCAGGTATTACTTATATTATGTTTACAATTTTTTTTGTTTTTAATTGAAATTAAACTAAAAATACATAACAATTCTCCTTTTAAAATAAAAAAAAAATACATACCTTCACACTCTTATTCCATTGAAAAATAACTAGAACAAGTTTTTAAACGCATCGCATTACGTTTAATAACAGCAACGATTTTAATTTGTAAATAATAAACGCTGTTGATAACTAAGAAGAATACTTAATATAATGCATCTGAAATCAAATATTCTTTTAAATGTTATCATTAGCTGTGCGAAATCAACCATACATTCAGAAAGTAAGTCATTTCAGACATTACGGTTGATTTCAATTCTTGAAATTTTTTCCACGAATTTTTAAAAATCTTCCAGTATGCGATATAACGATCTCTCAACAATAAAAAATTTTGAGAGTAAATTATTGAAACGTCTTAAATTTTTGATGCAAATGTTTTTAAAATCTGGCATTAATTGCTTCGGAAAGAAATTTTTTATTTTTCATAAGCACAGATTATTATTCAGTAAACGTGGTGTGCTTCCGCTTTCTGATAAAATAATCATCTTTTGTAAGAAATTGAGAATTTTTAATGCAGGAAAAGGCCACATTTATTTTCAAGAAACTTCAAGATATACATAACCCATTGATACTACGGAGTCCTTAATAATATGTAAAATAATTGTTAAATTCTGCAGTTATTTCAAAATTTAGCAGCAGTAGTTCCAGTTAAAACAGTTTACCTACGTGTTAACCATATTAAAATTAAATTGTTTTCAGCACAAAATCTACCCAGGTAAATGTTTGATAACCTGTTGACATTGAATTATTGAGAAATTAAAAATAACTGGTATACATTAATTGAAATAAGAATTTGAATGCATTCAGAAAATCACTTATGAGTTTTTAAGAGACAGTATGAGGCCGCAAGTGCTTAAGGCCGCATGAAAACTTTAGACATCAAAAGTCACGTAATCTTCAACATTTCGGAAAAAATTGGATTTAATTTTGAAGAACAAACTGATTACTCGAACAATTAACTTGAGATATCTCTCTTTAAATTACGAAACTTAAGTATTATATAAACGCCAATATTTTCTTAAAACTTTTTCTCAAGTAAATATTTTCAGTTTATGTTAACTTTCCTATGAGTTATTTTTTAATGTTTTTTGCTCCATATGCAAGCATACTCTAAAATTAAACTTTAGTGTCAAAACAGTGCGTCATATGAAAATCATAATTCCAGAATTCTTGAAATAAAAGAAAAAATACTTTATCTGAAATACATTATGACCATTTTATTCGTCTTATATCGCCGCATATCTCATATTAATGTAATTTGAAAGAAAAAAAGGTTGGGATATCTTAATGGTAGATTTTTGTTTTCATTTAAGAATGTGCAACAGTTTTTATGCAGCAAAATATGGGTTCAAGGTTCACTTTAACGGTGAAAACATAAGAAATACATATGCTAAACTACGATTACTAGTAGTTTAGTTAAATGCTTATTGTTATACGCTTATTGAGTTGATGTGGAAGACAGGTGGTAATTACACCAAACTCGTACCTGATGATGTTTCAGTCGAGCCGCGTGTTCCCACTGTCATGTAGGGAGAATGATGCACATTGAATCCATCGCAGCTCTAAGAGATCATTTCCTTTGACGTGGTGTTTATGCGGTGAGAGAGTTGCCAAGTTAAAGTGTCAACTTCATCACTTGACTGTGTCTCAAAATTACGAAGAGCGTGAGCTTTTGAGTCGAGCAGAAATAACCAGAAGCTTTCAGTTCAGCAACAATGCTAACAATAACGTGACAATTTTCGAGCCTCGATTACTTGTTATGGGTGATTCTGAAGGCACTCGCTACCGATTACCTAAATTACTTCATTTACACTCTAATATGCATTGTAGTTGTACACATGCAAGAAATGCCTATTACTTTTGAAACTCCGAGTGAATTATATCTAAGCATATACTCACTGACAATAAGAGTAGTACACTAAGAAGAATTAAAGTGAAAATTAATACGCATAAAAATGCATATGAAATTCACAAGTAGAAGAGTAATTAGCGAAGCAGATGAGAATTTTATCCAATCCTTCTCAAGCAGATTTTTCTCCACCACGTGGTGCGATTTTAGGCCACTATATACAATATGACATTGAGTCAAGCAGACCCTTGATATTGCCTTGCAGCTAACTGACCTCCACTTGTTGTGCAATGATTTCTAAATCTCGAGCATTGTGGTTTGGTGATAGTTCACATTTCACTGGTCTCAGACATGCTCTATAGAAAACAGATCAGGAGAGCAGGGAGGTTATGGAAGAATTTGAAAATGGTATAGGTAGATCTGGACAATCCATACAGTATGCGGCTAGGCATTACTTTGCTGAAAAAAAAAGCACTAGAACTCCAACACAGGACAGGAGCACATGCGGCTGTACAATATCATCCACTTACCTGTGAGATGTCATTGTGCAACAAAACATTGGTAGTTAAGACCGAATTTCAAAGAATATGGCTGTCCAAACCATATTGTCCACTGTTCTGGAGTTGTGCCGCTCAACAACAAAGTCAGAATTGAACCGCTTTTCTGGAACCCTCCGCATCCAATCACGATAGTCTTTTCACTCTAAAGTGACGCAAAACTCTTCGTTGTACATCACAGAACGCTTTTCCATGCTCCCCAAATAGCTGTAACTTGACACCAATACAAACGAAGGCATCAATGTTTCAGTATTAAAGACAGAAATCATAAGAAGGCACCGGGATCTCAGATTCATTTCTTGAAGACGTCCAGTAATGATTTTCACACCCAATCGAGTCTTTACAGATTCATGAATAAAGGATCAAGTCCCCATTGGATATGTGAGTATCTGGTGAACGATGTTTCGCTACTTGTGGTTTGTCTGGTATCTCTGAGCCAATTCACAGTGTGTTAATTTCTTCACGTTCCAACTATTGCCCTCACGATTTGAGAGTATCTTCGGATTGATTAAAGTGGCAGGTGGAACAGCGTGTCGACTAATCTTTGATTTTCATTCGGATACGGATACTTCTTTCGATATCAGTCAAATGTAGACATCGTTAACTATGTCCTCGAAAAGGCATTATTTGTCTTACGTATACATTTATGAACCAATAAGTGCCTTTCGGTTCATTCGGAGTCGGTGATGCTGATACTAATATCAGCCGGTTCAGGACTGCATCACATCTTCTGGGTGAGAGCGCGTGCATGATCTAATGAATGATTTTTTTTTTTGTAATTGCAATGAGATTGTGATTGTTTATTAACGTGGCGCTGAGAAGTAACACGAGAGCTATGGCAGGCAGGCCAACCTCGTCATTTAGTACCTCGGTCAAGAGACGAAAACGACACCTGGTTTAGAACTTCCCTCCTCATATTTTCACTGCACACCACGAGAGGACTTGTAACATTGACCAGATTTGATGTGCATCCTCCCAGCTACACAGCAAATTTTAGTGGCATCAGGGATCGAACATACGACTTCATGATAACAACGCTGGCTAAGGGTCCGTGATCAGGACTGCTAGGTTACATCGAGCTTGCTATTTACAAAGTTTCAAGTTTGTAGCACAATTTCTACGAGGAACGCTATTTTCACCCTTAGAGTATATCATTGTTGTTAAGTACAGTTTTCATCAATTACTGTTAACATTGTTGCATAGAAATCATTGTAGAACGATGCTATAAATGTTATGTTTTTTTTCATGTCCGTTTTTTATATTTTAAACTAAATGTGTCAATTGAAACCTTACAAACATGTACAAAAACATTTGTTGTATTGTGCTGAACCAGATCTTTAATTTTGTCTTACGAGTTCTAAATCACCCTGTACACTATATCCTTTCTTCAACAACTCACGTATTTCAACAAATTTTTGTAAACCTTCTTCTTCAGAAATATTGCATGTGAAGATTTGAAGCATACAATAATGTTTTAATTTAAAAAAATTTAAACACTTGATTTTCTTTGAAGTAAGGTGTTGATGTTCTACAGTCTCCCTTTTAAAACTGTATTAAATATTTAATATTACTAATTTTATTGTGTTTTTTTTAAAATATTATATTACTTTTCATTTATTGATAATTTTTAAAATACAGATTTGGAAATAGAGCTGAATGTACTGTATGTATGATCACATTTCAAGGATTCATATGAAAACGCCAAATTTTAGTATTACAAGAATTACGTATCTTTAAATCAAAATGTGTTTTACAAATTTTACAACTTTATATTGTTTTTGAACAATTGTTTTTTGCGGATTATCGACACAGTTGCATATTTTCCTTTCTTTGAAACGATTTTAGATCAGTTAAAAATAATTGGAACAGGCAACAAATTCTTTCTTTTTTTCTGCATCATTATATTAAAAAAAAGCATTGCATTTTAAAAATACCTCCAAAACTTAAACTTAGTTTTACTCGTAGATAATTAATCGAATAAAATGATGAAATAAGCAGCGATGTGTTAACTCAGAAAGTGCATTAAGAGTAACAATTGGAAAGTATCTAAAAGAACTTATAAAAAAACGATTCCAATGAATGGGTCCACAGTTTTTATCCCTCCATTACTCTTTTACATTTTTACTTTTCGTTTAATTAAAGTTTTTAGCACATTTTCAGAATGTTCGAGAACAGATATAGATAGAATTTAATTAATTCTAAACCACGCTATTTTTTTTTTTTTTTTTTTGGAAAGACGTTGCGAATCAATCAAAAAGTACTCAAATTATTTTTAGTAAATGAATTCTCGTATTTCTCTGTACTTCATCATTCACTATTTTTTCATTTCAGATATATATGCAGTATTTGAGTAATCAATTCAAACATAACAATAGTCTAAATCTTAACTTATATTTACTTGTATGTATACACACAAAAATACTTCAAAGTTCCTCTGAATTAGGCACAGTAAGTTAATTGTGAGTTGGGCCTCCTCTGGCCTTGATAACGGCTGCCACACTACAAGGTATATATTCAAAAAGTTTGCGAAACCGTTCCACAGGAAGGGTTTGCTAAACATTGGCTAGAGTCGTCCATAATTCAATTAGGGGCACTGTTGGTATATGATGGGCTTTCTCAAATTTTTTCCAAAACATCCCATTGGTGCTCAATTGGATTTTAGTCTGAGATCCTAGGTGGCTAATTCATAACACAGAAGTCAGAGGAATGCTCATTCAACCAGGCAGAAGTCAATTGAGGCCTATGAGAGATACATTTGTCTTGCTGGAATACTCCATATTAATGTGGATGGTAGTACATCATAAATAGATGGAGATGATCGCCCAGGAACTCTACGCACCAAATTGCGATGGAGAGTGGTGCAAGTACCAAAGAAAAAAACGCAAAAACTGTCAAAAGAAAATACTGTAGACCCTGATTGAGTTACCATGACCTTGAACAATTCCAATTTAGTATGCAGGATTCATGAGCTTGACGCCATATTATCTGCCTCACATCCCCCTGAAGTAGTCAGAATCGAGACTCATTACTCCATATTACTCGTGCACAGTCCTCTAAAATCAAACTCGAAGGTTTTAACAGCACACAAACAGCTGACATCGAAGACTTGATGCTTGAAAGCCCTTAAGATGAAGACGATTTGATCGAATTTATGACAGTTTATGATAATAAAGAAATCAATAATTACGAAGTCGAAGGTGAAGATCAGCATTAACAGCTAATTTAATTCGCCGGGCTTGAAATTTGCTACAAATGTGGAACAACATTTTCTTACTCGTAATCCTAACATAGAGCGTGCATTGAAATTTCAACGTAATCTTAAGTTTTGTGAAGCAGAATATCCAGAATTATAGAAGCAACTTGAGAAACCCCCAAAACATCAGCCGCTAATAACAGGCTTTGTAAGAAAAAAAAACCCAACAGAGGCCGTTAATAAGGAATTCTTCATTTGAATCAAAGCCGACAGTTATACTAGACATATCTGACAAATCCACTGATGATAGCATTTTTGATCCAGTTCGTACTAAACGTGCACGCTTGTTATCAAGTAGCGATGGATAGTTGTTAGTTAGTAGTTTTATTCCTAATTTCAATTTGAATTTTTATGAGTTGAATGTACCGATATAGACTGAATTTTAACTGCATACTTATTTCAATTTTTTGTAAAAAAAAATGAATTGTTTTATAAATATATATATATATATATAATACGGATTTCATTATTACTTTTTCTTACACGGTTTTTTTGGAAAATATTTAAGAGTTTTTTTCATTTTTCACGATTTTTTAAAGTTGTGGAACCTATCCCCAAATTTACCATACGTCGCATTTATTTTTTACACGAAATATTTTGCACGGTTTTCTAAGAAACGTATCTACCGTGTAAAAAAGAGTTGGATATATATAATATATATACTTATATATTTCCTGATACTTTTCCATTAAATCTTTTAATTTATTCGATCACGCGATTTTTCAATCTGGTTAGATCTCCAATTCACACGCTCTGAAGTAATAAGGATATTCTCGATTAGACATTTAGTCTCCATATAGGATACCTATATAAAAATTCCTACATCTATTACCATGCAATCTGAATATATATAATCCTTACTTTAACTTCCCAAAATTTTTTTCTCTTTTCTCTCCAAATTATCAGGGTGAGCGGACTTGTATTGCGTTGCATCCGTCACTATCCCGCTGTATCTGCATCTCCTCTCGTGTCATATTAATATATTTCGATTGTCATGTATCTACAGTTTCTTCATTATGCCTCGACTTAATTACAAAAATGTTTTAAAGTTCAATAGTTAAAGAAGAGTAATAGTATAGTATTAAATTATGACGTATGTTTCCGCTTTATGTTGACATACTGTTTCCACTCTCAATAATTTTTTTTCATGTCCTTGATGGGAAAATTCAATTGTCGTACCGAGGCATGAGGTTAAGCCCGAATTCTAGGGTTAAGTACTCAACTTGTTCGTAATCCGGAAGGTCCCGACTGAAGGCATATAATGAGGAAATTGCAAGCATTATATATATATTTAATAGTTATATTAATTTATATATTATATATAATGTATAAAATAATAATGGATGTAATCTTAAACTAATAGTTAAATTTCAAAATTACTGTAATAAAATTAAAATAAAACAGTACAAGGATAAAATATCAAAAATTTCTATGCAAAGTTTTGCAAAGAACAGATTTAGGCATCTAAGGTGCGCTTTTTTATAATTATTATTCAATTACTCAAGTGAATTTAAGAATTAAAGTAAACGATGAAATATCGAGAAATTGACATTAGTAAACTTTTCCGATATTAAAAATAAAGTAAACAATAAGAATTATTAAACTGAATATTATATCTGCTACATGTAATTAAAAATAAAGCGAAGGATAAATTATTAAATTGAACGTTATATCAGCTACATTTAATTAAGACTAAAGCAAAAATTATTAAATTGAATATATTTGAGCTAAATGTAATTAAAATTGAAGCAAACGATAAAAAAATGCAAAGTGATCTGGTACTTCAAAATGATCCAACAGAAACAATAGCCCTTTAGGTGGCTAAAAAGGAAGTTTATTGAAAAAGTAGCATGGAGCACAATGCGAACTAAGACCGAAACATCTTTGTGACAGGAATCCAGCTAGAAACATTCAGTATTTAGTAGGGAATCTGATCTCCTGTGATTACTGTGCAGGTTTCATATCATTTTGCCATATTGAGTATGAGGTTGTTAATGAAACATTACAGCCTATTCGTCTTATATAACCAATCGGAGCATTGGGATCATTACTGGCTGCTAGTTACGGGTTGCCAAGCGTCTTCGCAGAAAGTTCCACACTTGCTTGGTGGGATTTAGATCCGGAGACCTTGACAGCCGATCCATGCGTTTAATATCCTCACTGTTCAACAGTTCTTCACAGCTACTGTGTGATGAGCTGGTGCTTTGTCATCCATGAAAAGGAACTGCGGACCCATAGCGCCTCTAAAAAGATGCACACACGGAAGGAGAATCGCTTTACAATAGTCGGTCCCGGTGATTGAGCCTCCTTTGAAGATATGAAATTCGATACGGCAACCAAGCATGATGCCTCCTCAAACGAGATCACTGCGACCTCCAAACCGATTTCTTTCGAATAAGCTGGAGGGGTTATTGTGCGTTCCCCACTTTCTCCAGATGTGTATGCGTCCAGAATCGCTACTCAGACTAAACCTGCTCTCATCCGTAATAAATACCAATGAGCTGGTGCTTAAGGTGTACACTGTACAAGTCGTAGCGCAAACAGACTACCAATGCGCAGCCTCCTGGCCACAGTAAAACGTGATATTGGTCGTGATATTGGTATCATCTATCCCTTGTGTCTAGCGATTTCTCCCGCTATCTGTCACTTGCTTCTTTTGGTTTGTATGACAATATACCGATCGTCCATTTGCGTGGTTGCCTATGGACATCCACTACAGAACCGTTGGACAGTTGTTCCAGTGGTTTGAAATTCTCTCCTAAGTTGAGAAATGATGCTGTGAGCAATCCCGAATTCCGCATCCCCACTTGTTGCACTTCAACCTTCCTCAATTTTTCCAATGATTTAACATCAGGTAAAATGATCCAGATGTCGCCTAACAGATTGATTGTTTGATATTCACACTGAGGCAACAACTCGACGTCTTTTAAACTAATTTACTCCTTGCAATCGTTTTCCCAGACAGAAAAGTTTACACCACTGGCATGCTTTATCTCGCTCCGACGCTCCCGCATTACATCTAGCTGTATATCTGCGCATGTGCTATCATACCTCACTCTAGTTAATCTGAACATTACATGCTTTTTGTACAATAAAGGAATTAAAAGTTTGATCTCTTTTAAAAAAATAAATAAATTTGGGAGTTTTTACAAATTGTATGGTTGAATAATAACAATCTGCAAAAGAAAGATTTTCCTCAGAATCTTTTGTTGTGTTCTATGAAATATCTTTATTTTATACTTTTTGTTAAAGATTTATGGATAAGGAGGTGGTAAGCTCTAAGGATTTATCTCTAATCTCTGAACTATATTTTATTGAAAAAACTCTGTTAAATATTAATCGTACTTTAGTTAGTATCAAATAAGTGGAAGAATATATATAAAATATGAATAATGTAACTTTTTAAGCTGCTTTACGTGCTTAAAACGATGGGTTTTTTTCCTAATAAATATAGCTCACGTTTGAAAAGTGATAACTTTTGAAATCAAATTACTCATATATCTATATCAATAAAATTTTAAATTAGCTGCGAAACCATTAATTGAAATAAACGATAGTTAAAACGATTCTCTCAAAAGTAGAAATAAGTCTCACACTTTCAAACATCGATTTTATTTGACGTTCATCGTATTATTACAGAAAGTATAGGATTCTGTTTAAAATATCTTTTCCGATAATCAAATTGAAGGATGCTGTCTGCAAGGACAAAGTTAGGTTCAAATTCCATTAAATTCCAAATTCCATAAAAGTATATTTTATGATGCATAATTCATGTTTGTGATTTACATCACAATTGCGCAATTGATAATAATAAAATTTATAAAACTTTTTAAATCATAATTGAATAACGAAAATAATATAACTGCGTTGAGGGTTAAAAAAGTACCTGTATTAAGATTGGAAAATGGGTATTAGGAATGAGACGATTGATCATGATGTTGCCTATAGATTGCTTCCCTCTCTTTTTTTCAAGAAGCAAATGAGTATCCTAAAAATTCATCACCTTAACTTTCCCGGTCAATGAGATCGTCTTCGCCTTTTTTTTGGAGAATATTCACTGGAAGCAAAATGTTTTCATTTTTGCTCGGTTTCCGGTGTTTTATGATGAAACCAGGTCTCATTGAGAGTGGTACCTCAACGCAAAATGACGATGATAACTCGAAGCTGTAACTGTCAATTTTTTATTTAATTATCCAATTTGTTTCTAAATCAAAACTAACCAATAAAATCAGCGTCAATTTTTTTTCTGCGTCGCTTAACAGACGAAAAAACAGTGTGGTAACACCACATTGCCCTAGAAACCTCAATTGTTGTCAAAAACAGGCACATTTTGAACAACCCCAACATTTCCTTCACTGTTCAAAATAAACATTGAATTCATTATTCAATTATTAAAAGTTAATTTTTCAAAAGATTAAAGGTAACCGAAATTAAGAAGGAAGGCAGATGAGCAAGAAAATATTTACGGATACAATCAGCCATATTTAGGTGATATTGGCTACTCATGCATAACGTTTTGAAAAAAATACCCGCAGAATTAGAAACATTTTAAAATTCGCTCCAAAAAAGACAATGAAGGAAAACAACCAAAAGCGTTGAAAATAATAAAAATTATGTGAAATTGTAAACGATATTGATTGTCTTTTCGTCAGTAATAATTTAATAGAAGTTATCAGTGATTATGTGTTTCGTGATCTTTATCTTTAGCCAAATTACTGTAAAACTGAAACCTTATACTTACAAGAGCAACGTTGAAATAAAATTTATATTCTTGTTACTACCTTAAGAAATATCACTTAAGCAAATATATGACCCTTATTAATTTACTAAGCAATTTGAATAACATAACATTTAATTTGATTAATTTAAATGTTCTTTTAGTAACTTTTGGAGTTTAATTTGTAATGCAATTAATAAGTATCTACATCCCTCTCTATGAACTCTTTTTTCTTCTTCTCCTGCTTCATCCTTTTCTTCGCCTTTTTTTTTGTCCATTTGAGGTATGCTTATATGTTGTAAAAGTTAACGGAATCCTTGGTCTGATTATACATCGTTACTTTTTAAGACAGCAATATGAAATTGTCTAGTATTAAATATTTTCATAATTTTTAGAGCAAAAACATGAAATTTTTTAAATAATTACAAAATGAACCTTTGATTTGCAAATATTTCAGAAATTTAGTGTATTACCTTGTTATTTTGTTATTCATATCTAATGGAATTCTCAAACTACAAGCTATAACGGGTTTTCGAGTGTATTTCCCTTAAATTAACATTTTGAGTTTTCACATGCCGTTAATTAATGTAAGAACTTTCGTAAATAAACAATGACTTATGTAAATTAAATAGAAATATTGAAGAGTAGTGAACTGAATTGCTGAGATAGGATGTATAAAAATGTGGACAATTTAATAGGGAGAATTAGCGATAGTGGGAAAGAGAAGTTTACAACGTAGAAGATGTAATTGTGTATAACTCGTTAAGAGTAACGTGATATAAGATCCGAAATTAGAAGGAAGTGAGGAGCTGATTACGGACAGTGAGTCAGATCCTCCGAATAAGTTATTCAACAGACTCGAACTCGATAAGTCAACAACGCTTAAGTGTTTTTTCGCCCTTTTTATCTTTAGATTCGGACGTGGGCAGGAACTTTCTCTCTCTCTCTGTATATATATATATATATATATATATATATATATGTGTGTGTGTGTGTGTGTGTGTGTGTCGTATTTTCCAGCTAATTATCAACGAATTTATTGTATTTTCCAATGTACTGTAAAACCAGTTCCTCAGTTGATAGATGACACCACGAATCAGCGTCATGTGATAGCTCATGCAGCTCCACCGATTCCTTAATAAAACTAAGCGACATTTCGTTCTCGCTCTCTTTCCTCCACTTTCCGCTTCTCTTCTCCTCCTCTTTACCCGCGTTGGAAGTAAACTTCGAACGCCAGAGTGCGTTCCAACGCCCATCGCCGATAAAGGGTGAAGTTAATTAGATTGCCATCTACCCGTCTCAGAAAAATTGTTTACTCCTAATAGAGATAACCTGTATACAGATTAGCGTGTAAATATTTCCCATCTTTCCAAGTAATAAACGAAGTAAAATAAGTTGAGCCTCATCATTGAATTCCTACGAAATCATCATAGAATCCGGTAATTGAATTACGCCATTAGACAAACCAGCCCTTTGCGCAAGAGCAAACCATCGTAGATTCGGGATGTACAATCTCATCACCCCCGATCCACACACACACACACACACATATATATATATATATATATATAAGGTGTGACAATGAACAATTAAATAACCTGTCTGGGTATGCGCTAGCTATCAAGTTTGTTGTAGAGGAGTGAGAATGGAATGTAGTTGACCTTGATACTTCAGAAGTAGGTGGAACGTTATTCCATCCCTCTATCTAGTCCAGTTTGTCATCCTTGCTTGAGAAACACATTGTTGTTGTATCGACCTGCGCACAAATTTGAAAAAAAAAAAAATACTCCAACTGAATGTTGTAATTTTTAAATGAAGTGTATGGAGATTATTGCATGTCATATAGTCAAATTTTTGAATAGCACAAACGATTTTCGGAAGATCGGGAGTTTGTTGAAGATGTTGAACGTTCTGGTCGACCTGCGACATCAAGAACTGATGAAAACATTTAAAAAAAATTAATGCAATCGTGCATAAAGACCGACATTTGAGTGTTCGGATGATGTCAGATATTAGAAACATGGACAAAGAGACAATACGAAAAACTTTGACTGAGGATTTGCAAAAGGCGAAGACAAATTCAAGCACCAAGACAACGCACCGTCTCACAATGCGTTCTGTGTAAAACAGTTCTTGGCGGTCAAACGCATTACTGTACTCGAGCTTCCACCGTGCTCGCCAAATCTCGCACCATGTGACTTCTACCTGTTTCCAAAAGTGAAAAGTGCATTTAAGGGAACACATTTTCAGTCTATAGAAAAGATGAAGTCAAAAGAGGCAGACTTACTGAAGAAGGTGACATCTAATGATCTGCAGCTCTGCTTTGAACAGTGGAAAACTCATATGCAGCATTATATTGATAGAGAAGGGTAGTATATTGAAGGGGACTAAAAGGTATTTGTGTAAGTTTTCAATAAAGCTAGTTTTTAAAACTAGTTCGGTTATTTAATTGTCACACCTTGTTCATATATATGTATAATTTATATTTTGAATGTTAAGTATTTGTAGTTCCGAATAAAATAATTTGATTACATTCACAGTCAGATTTCCGCTGTAGCATGGCTTGCGTTTGGCGTTATTTTTGTTAAGTCATGGGTTCGAGTCCTGATGTCACTAAAGACTTGTCGTGTAACAGGAATTATTCACATTAAATTTGTCATGTGGGGAAGTTTAGAGAGGAGGTGCTAGTTCAGAAGACATCTTTATCAATTGAGCAAGGTTCAAAATTACGTGGTCCGTCGCTAATAGCACTCATGTTGCTTTTGAGTGCGACATTAATATAACAATCAAATAAATTAAATTTTTTATCCGTTTGAGTATTAATTAATGACTATTTAAATATGAATTAGTGAATGGAGCGATCAAGAGAGAAAAATAATTCCAGAGCAATATAATTCGATCAATTGATGTTTTTAGTTTTAAAAAATTGTCTACGTGATCAATTAAGCCGATTGAAATGAAATCATAGATCTGTCATTCATCCAGATGTGACCGCGGTAGCCTAGTGGTCATGGCTTCGGATTCGTGGCCGGTGGTTTTCGTTCAGCCGCGGGTTCGATCCATGGCCGCTAAAAATACGCCGTGTAGCTGGGGCGTGATGTGGAAGTTAAGAGAGGAGGGGTTCCAGCTCAGGTGTCGTCCTCGTCACTTGACCGAGGTTCAAAATTACGAGGTCCGTCGCTAATAGCTCTCGTGTTGCTTCTAGCGCGACGTTAATAAAAACTGAACTAAACATTCATCCAGATAAGAGAATCAGCTATTTTCAGATTTCTAGCACTTTTGAATAATTCTTTATTCATATCATGTAAAACTGAATAATTTTTTAACAAAAATATTCAACCATCCTTTATTGAGGATGGTAAAATTTAAGTAGCTAAAATTTTAAAAAAAAATCGTATTTAACATAAAATTCTCAGAAATCTGTTCGAATTCAGAAAATTATAAGACATTCTTTACGAAATTTTTTTCGGAATATAAATACACTTAGAATGATTCAAGAGGTACCTCCCTGAATTGTAACAAATCACTGAAAAGTAAAATAGTTTATTACAGACCGAAATCACAAAAACTTTAGAAGAGATAAGTATCTCAAAAACGAGACAGAATATAAAAAAAAAAAAAAAAAAAAAAAAAAAAGATTCTTATCTCTAATTTACTTGCTGCTTCTATTTGTAGCATTAGTTACTTCGTACTAAATGCGATGGAAATAAAATGAGGTGAACGAAACAAGATGAAAAAAAAATGTTTGTTTACTTGACTGACAAATGACGTAATGGAAAGTTCTAAAATATGAACCACTGCCATTTGAGTTCCTCGACCTGTTTAATTCCTAGGAAGGTTTGTTCTAAAGTGGTAAATAGGCTATTATCGAATGAAACGGAATTTGAAAATCAAAAATGGACTAATTTTGGAAAAGTACAATTCTATTGCATTTTTGCTCTTTTTTTTTTCCATCTTGATCATCTATAAATTCGAAAGTTTGTAGTCTGTCCACCCGACAAATTTCTACAACCACTCTAAATTCTTTAGATACCTTCGCTGATGTGTTGGAGGAGTTATAAACATGTCCGCGCAGAAATCTGTTATTTATTTATTTATTTCAAATTTAAACAAACTGTTCTTTTGGTGATATTTTTCCAGTCTCCTTTCCCGTTTTCCACCACTTTTCCTATGTTTTTTTAGCAGATGCAACAATTTTTCTTCAAACTTTTCCCCTCAAAAGCTGCTCATTTCAATGAATTTTTAAAACAATTTGAATTTTTGAAATCTGGCAAATTAGTTTCTGTTCAAGACCGATTTAATATAAATAATTGTAAATTTGAATTTTGATTTGTTGCCTCAGTATATAAATTCTCGCCATTGATCAAAACATTCAAAAAAAATATTGCGGATGTTTTAGCAGTTTCAAATAAATTCAAAGCTCTTCTTTTTTCTATAAATTCTCAAAGTGCGGGTTGGATGTGTTCTTTTTTATTTTTGGCTGTGTTTCAATGAACAATTAACTGGATCATGTACCCTTGTTAATTTTTTCTATTCAATGCTGAAGCTTTTACAAAATATTAATAAAAACAGTACTTTTTTTGAGCATTCTAATTATTAAATTTTGTTTCCTCTTTATCTTTTTTGTACCATCTTTTTTGCTGATGAAACCCTCACAATTCTTAATAATTTAGCTAGTAACTTTATTTTCCGCTATCAAAATGTTAAGTTTTGTTGTCTCTTTACCCTTCCTTATTGTATCAATTTTTTTAGATGAAACCCTGGAAATTCTGAATGATTCAACTGGTAAGTCAATGAATAATTTCAGTTAATTTTTGACTGAAATTTATTTTTCAAACTTAAAGCTGAAATTCTTTTTCTGCATGCAAAATATTAATAAAAACAAACATATTTTTCAGGTTTCTAATTTTTAAATTTTGCTGTCTTTTTATCCTTGTTGTATCATTTTTTTCAGATGAAACCTTGAATATTCTGAATAATTCAGCTGATAAGTTAATATTTCCACAATTTGAAAATAACATGACGTGCTCATAAGTGAACAATATGAATAATGTGGTATAGCTAAAAATGTGAACAATATTGTTTGGTTCAATAATATGAATATAATATGGTACATTTTAACATAATTTGCGTGATTCGGTTAAATAATATGATTAATTTGATTATTAAGTATTCAATAATTGAACTTAATAGTAAATTATTGAATACGGAACATACCATATTTTACGTGATTAATTTATGACATTTTCTTTACATATATCATCTTCAAACTTGGAAGAAAAATATATAAATAATAATTTACAGATATTTTGAAAAAGTTACTCAGTTTTTCATATATATATATATATATATATATATATATATATATATATATATACATGTATTTCAAGTTTGAAAATGATATGGTAGGAAAATTACAAAGTTAACAGAAACCTAATATTTTTCAATTTAAAAAAATGATGAAAGTTTTTTAGAAATATGCATATTTTAGCCAAAGGAACGAAGTGCGATCTTTTTTGGTAAAATAAAATAAAAACTTAACTCAGATTTGAATTAAAAAAAAACAGGCATTAAGGTACCAGGACATAAGGGGGAATTATGGTATACAGTATCCTTAGGCTTCTTGATTTTATGATATATATCTGTTCAAATTATTAGCAGATTTTAGATTTTTTGTGTGTGTCTAATAATGGTATTTTTCTCATTCCATAGAACATTAAAAATATTTTTTTAGTCAAAAAGTTTTTTTTCAATCTTTGTCGAATATGGACAAGATTTTTGAAATATATTTTATTTTAGGTACTATTTTAAAGAAAACTATTGCGCCATATGGTTCCAATTTTTTTATACTGCTGTAAAGGATACATATGCATATAGTGAACCTAAACATTTTTTTCTCTAAATAATACAAAAGTTTTAAAAAATAATTATGTATATAAAATAGAGAAAAAAAGTTAAATTTTCCAAAATTACAAAAGCTCTATAATTTTATTCAAAAAAAAATATATAGTAATATCATTAAAAAAGTTGATTCACTATATTTTGTGTATAGTTATCCATTTGAGGAGTAAAATATTATATTGTATTTAAGGAATATTATTTTTAAAAACCGTACTTAAATACAAATATATTTGAAAAATCATGTCCATTTTAAAATCAAAGGGAGGAAAACATTTTGACGAAAAAAATATTTTTATAGTTCAATAAAATGGTTGAAACTATATTATTAAGCACTCAAAAATCCAAAGCTATACGAATAATTTTTAAAACATAAATATTACAAAAAGAAAGAGTCTTAAATTCGGTATTTTATTTTCCCCCTCATGTCTTGGTACCCTTAATTATTTTCAGCTGCCCTATACTAAGACTACATATTACCTTATGATATTTAAAAAATATCTATAAGAACAATATCGTAACTAATATCTCATCCGACAGTTTACCTTCCTATACTACGAGAGGTCTTTAAGAGATAGTTCAATTTAAGGAGCAGTAGTCCCCATTATATTCTTCATGAAGATACTTAACGAAGTTTACTCATATCAAAAGGAAACTATTTATTTTATTCCTGGTATTTGTTAAGAAAGAAAAACTTCTCACACTTTCAAGAAACTGGAATTTGCAGCAATTTAATAATTGTGTTCTTATGAACGATTCGATAAATCATTACGACTAGAAATCTTAATTTGTCGGTAAATCTCATTATGTGTATGAATTACATAATAGGTTTGGTATCTAATATAATTGTTGTCTTTCACTACTCAAATGTATTTATTGGCTAATGCGTTTCGTCACTACAGGATGGTCATTGAAAGACTGAAGGACGTAAAACAAAAATAACTTTTACAATATCTTCAAATATGTTCACATGTAGATTGGGAATGTACCAGTCATTTCACACCGAGTAATTAAGTTCCGAGCCATATTACCGTTAAGAAGTATATTGACATTAAAATATTATCGCCATATTCTGTGATTTTGAATAATTGGTTTTCTTTTTAAATAAAAAAATTCAGTAGGTTATACCTTTTTCTTGGATTGAATGTTTATTACTTCAACACTTTACTTATATAAGCAACCCCAGGGCTATTTGAGATGGAATAATTGGTTTTCTTTTGGTATGTAAAATAAATGAGTTTTACCCTTTTTTGATCGAATCAATCGAATGTTTTTATGTCACACTTACAAACAACGTCAGGGCTGATGGAGACGGACCTAGTTATTTGGAACCACGGTTAAGTGACGAGGACGACATCAAAGTTGGCTCTTCCTTCTGCAAACTTCGACACCATGCCAATGGAAGGACTTAGAGCATCCACAAATTTACGTGCATCAACCCCACTACTCAACGGCTCTTTAGTGGTAGAGTTTTACCCGTTTGTGGACATAACACGGGTTATTTTAATCTTCTCTTTTATTAATGTTATTTCTCTCTCCCCTTTAACCTACAAAAAAAAGAAGTTAAAAAGATAGAAAATTGACAAGTTATAAGGTTTTGCTTTCAAATCTTTAAGTGCTTATGTGACCATTTCATACTTCTCCTGGACCCCTGTGTAATGCCTTTTGGAACATCATTTAAGGAATAATGGTTGACCGATAGGATTGATTTATGGCACTGATTCCTTAAGGGATTCCATGTGCAAAACCCAAAATCAACTGATGAACAATGTGTTAACTTTGAATATGAATAGGGTCACTTACCTTCCGATTGCTACAAAACATCTTCAAATTTTTCAATGTTTTTAAATCCAACTATAAATGATGTTTATTTACTAAAATTTTGGTATTTGCATCGTAATCAACATAATGAGTCCATGGTTGCAATAAATTTGATTCTTCCGTGAAATGCCTTTAATAAAATTTAATAATTATACATCTTGAGAATCTCAAGGTCATATTTAAACTCTCATTACAACTAAAATACATAATTCAGTTGCTAAAAGGAATAAAATCAATTTAAATTTCTAAATTATTCAGTTATAATCAACGAATCAAAGTTTTCTGTTTGGCTGAAAAGAATATGGTCTTGATAAATATACAGTCGAATAAAAATAAATTATCCCTGTAAATAAATTGTAACAACTAAAGTTATTTTTACAATTCTAAATTATTTTGGTAATTTCTTGTTATAAATGTAATAGTTCCTATGGCATATGATAACGCAAGTGATAAGTGATTTGACCTCAGTTCACATATTATTTAAAAATCTTAACAAATGACTTCCTAATTAAACCCTTTTGTTGTAATAAGAGTAAATTATCAATACTTTTTTTTCTCTCAAAAATTAAAAGTTTGTCGTTTTATAAAGAAAAGTCCTGGCCGAGAAAGTCCCCCTTAATTTTTTAGAGAGCTTTTATAAACAATAACTTATAAAATACATTGTAATAAGGTATGTTTTTATGGATGCGTCGTATTTAAAATAATGATTGAAAATCTTCGCATATTAGTTTACTATAGGAATTGCATTCAGATATTTTTCAAAAAATTTAATAATGCCAGTGAAATCAGTCCAAGATTCAATGAACTCACTCGAAACTGGTATGTAGAACAAATAAGATGACATGCAGTCTATGAACATCCCACCGTGACACATACATGACGTCATTTGTTCTAAGAGAGGCGTTTTAGCCCCTCCCCCTCCCCCTAGAGAAGCTTTCACTTTCCCACCGAAGAGGTTAATCCTCGTCAAAAATTTTTTCCTCACTTTGGAAACACGCTAGCCATGAGTCACACGAGTTAATTTCGGTCCATTCCCCTTCTGCCTAATATTAGTGTATCTTATAAAAAATATTGTTTCGTTCCGAATTCTTTTCCTGTGTCTCCTCATGCACTTCTCGGAAAAAAGGGCGTATAGCTTTAAGTGATCTCTTTTTACTTCGGAAATGCGGCTGCTATTTTAAATTAATAAGAGATTACACACGTACTTTCAATTAATTACTCCGAAATCAATGAAATACATGAAAGGAAAAAACATACGATTCCTGAAAATTTTGTAATTTTTTTTTCGAATAATCGAACTAGTTTTATACTACTTTTTATATATTATTTGTTTTTTTAATTTTCGAGGCTAATCACATCTTTTCTAGCATTCTTTTAAGTATAAAAAAGGTATTATTTCCTTTTCAAATAAAATAAAGTGAATATCAACTAGCTTTTTTGACAAATCTAACATATGATTGTTTAACTATCCTATTTAATAATGTTTTAATCATGTGTAAAGCAGATATTTAACTATTGCTGTAATATGTATGTTTTTCAATGAATACTAGCGTATTTTCCTTAATAGACAATTAAAATTTATAATTACCAAGCATTATAATTATTAAGTACTTAGCATTTTAATTATAAGGTGTTTAGCATTTTGTATTTAAAAGATTTTTTTTCTTTTTTTCCAAAATATTGATATCAATGACAATTGCATTTTCGATATGTCACACAGTAAAATACCAATTTATTTTTATTGGAAAGATAATTATTTTTATTATATTTTATTTTTGGTATGTAGTTAAAAACTACAATGCTGAGGATAATTTAAATTTATTTTTCTAATTTCCCCCCTTTGCCTTTTACTTTTCTGTGAAATTCAAATGGATATATTTAGAACATTTTTTGATTTCACAGTAGATGGCGCCACGTAGATATATAAATGAGTTTATGTTATTTTTCCACGTGAATTCATAGTATAATTATTAATCTAAATAAATTAAAACATCGTGAATCTATGCGCACCTAATAACAAGGTCATAATAAGCATTATTTCTTCATGTATGATTATCATAGTTATTTTTACATTTGTAACGTTCGGCACTTAATAATAATTCAAGTTTTTCTTATTTAATTTTTTATAATTTTAATTAATGGATATTATTTGAAATTAAAACTGAAATGAACAAATAAGTGGAAAGAAAAAAAAAGTAAAACACTTCCTTAAAGGATTTATTAAAAATATTCTAAATCTGTAATGTGTGAGGAAGAAGAAAAAAAAATTCCAATTTAGGAAGCCAGGTTAATTGCAAAAGGATTTTACTAATGTGTACTGACATTCTATTACTTTAAATACTATAATGAAAATATTGATTCCTGCAAGAATTTGAATACTGATTCCGAAGGAATTTTCTTGGAAAAAATAGGTATTTTGAACTAAAAATAAAATCTAAATCGTGTGTTCTTTCTATAAAGATTATTATATATGTTTCCACGATCGTGATACAGATCATAAATTAATTTTTAGTTTTTTCCTCATAATTTATAACAGTTGATCCTCATTCAACTGAAATCCTTCGAAGAAACATTTCATGTACAAAAGATGCACTAAAATAAACATGCGGTGGATTTTTCTGTTATTCTTACGGGGGATATATTTATTTCAGTTTTTGGAACTTTTCTGGACTTAGCTCTAATTAAGCTGCATATAATGAGATAAAGGAATTTAGTAACCTAATGTTTATCATCCTGAAGTTAGGAAGCTACTAATTCCCCTCAAATAAAAAAGAGTTTTCTTTGGAATAATTTGTGGATATCACATTTTCTAACTATTCTGATTGCCTTTCATTTCACTAAATTCAATTAAAAATTATGATACAATATTAAGATTGCGAATATTAACATAAAATAATTGATTTTAATTGCATTTGATCAGTTACAAAGTTTCCGAGGATCTTCTGTACAACTTAAGAATATTTTAAATAACATGTAAGGCTATAGTAGCCTGTTGATCATGATCGCGTACTCTCGGCGGGCAGTTATCTTCGAATTGTGGGTCCGAACCTCTGATGCTGCAAAAGACCCACCGTTTAGCTGGGATTGATGCACGTTAAATATGTCGAGGTCCAAAGTCCTCCCGTTGGCGTGGTGTGGAAAATAGGAGAGGGGTACTAGCTTAGGTGTCATTCTCGTCACTTGACCGATTTTCAAAATTACGAGGTCCGTCGCCAGTAGCTCGTGTTGCTTCTAGTACTACGTTAATAAAACCAAGACCAACCAAACCAGATCGTGAAAGATATAGATATAGATGTAGTGAAAGTAAAAAGAATGATTATATATAAACAATTTAAGTAGTCAAAAAATTGGTAGCATAATTTCAGTGAGTAATAATAAACCTTAAACCTTTTATTGTTTGAAGTATAACATTTGATTATTCATTAATATTCAAAAAAATAGCATAAATTAAGTATATAATTAAGTGTCTCTAATTTAAACAATATTTAGTGTTTCAAAAGGAACTAGATTGACGGTCTCTTTAGTTAGTATTACGTCTACATATGTGTATTAATTTACCATTATTTTAATCTCAGCAACTTATCAGTTCAACTCATTCGATTCTTAGGAGTATTGGGGTGATGATTTCACATTTTAATATAATTTCTTTCCTCCACATGATTTATTACTAAGTAATGATTAATATTCGTTTGTTTAACGGCCATTGTAGCCTAATGGTTGATGTCGTGGACTGTGGCCATCGAGTCAGGTGTTCGAGGCCACTAAAGACTGGTCGTGTAACGGGCGGATGCACGTTAAATCTGTCGAGATTCCAATCCCTCTCGTAGGGTAGTATAGAAGTTCGTAGAGGGAGGTGATAGTTCAGGTGTCGTTCTCATAATTTGACTGAGGCTCAAAATTACAAGGTTCGTCGCCAATAGCCTTCGTGTTGCTTTTCAGTGCTACGTTAATAAATTTTCACTCGATTGTTTAACATTATTGAACAATTTTTCAGCTTGAATATCTATTTGAATTATATGTATGTCTGTTTGCATTACATGCAATTTTTTGGCGTAATTTCGTATTTTTAAAATTATAAAAAAATTAAAGTGCATACATAACTCAAAATAGCTGGCCCGATTCCATATTTTGACATATCTGTACAATGACCTGTTTGTTATAGACTTTTGAGTGATCAACTTACAGAGAATCTTTTGCACTTGTAATCCTGAAAAGAAAGAGAAATAAAATATAACTAAGTATAAACGGGGGAAATAAGATGCTAGTTGACACTCATACTTAAAAATATCTAAATATGAATTTAATCTATTTCCCATGATAAATATAATCCCACGATTCACAAACAGCATCAGTATCTGTATAAAATGACGTGCAATAATATCATCTACTCAAGGCATAAACTTAACTGATCCTAATTCTCCTTTTTAACTCGAATCTCGACTGAATTTGAAATATTTTATATAAAAAATTGAAACATGCACTACACTTTTTTCTCTATTTGCATGGGCTAATTTGGGAAATAAACGTATATTCTCTGAAAAAAAATCTAATAAGAAATAACATCGGCAAAAAACGATTTTTTTGAACATGGGTTTTCTTTCAAACTTCACGCTGACACAAACTATTAAATTACGTAATAATTTCTTTCAAACTTCACAAATACAAACAAAAGCAAACAAACAAATTTTACCCATAGAATATTGATTTGATGTGGCCAAATAACAGTCGATTCCCCCAGACGCCTCATAAAGGAACAAGGCGACGTGAACTTAAATTGTAATTTAAAAAAGTAGAGAAGACTATTCCAGGATTTGTTGATAAGGCGCTGTTAAAACTTAAATCATTTAATTTTCAAAAATTGATGCATGAAATAGATAACAAAAAGAAATATAATTAATTAATTTTTTTTTTTGGTTATTTTTATTTTTTTCAATAAAAATTAAATTTAAAATTAAAAAATTATTTTTCATTGATTTTTTAACAAAATAATAATCAAGAAAAGAGAATATCAGCAATGACCTCTTCCCTTTCGCAACGAATTTGGCGACTTAGCAAAAAACTTGGCGTAAAATTTGATTTTTTAAATAATTAGTTTTAATCAATTAATTTTTATTAATTTTAATTAAATTTTCGTATTGTCATCCAAAACAATCGTGTGTAGAAAATTTCAGCTCAATTGAGCTTTTTAAAATGTGAGAAAAATGCTTTTAAGATTTTGTCCCAGGCATACAATGCGAGTAGAAGAAAACCCATTAAAATCTATATTAAATTACATCAACATACTACCGAATCCCACAAGATATCAAATGAATTTAAGGTCACTAAGGCATTTTTAACAAGAAAAAAATCAGCTTATTTTATGCTAAGTTTAGATAATCCTCATCTTTTGTTTAAAATCAAAGGCATTGAAAGCCATATTTTAGATTTGAAATATTGTATATGTATATTTTTGTATCTATTTGAGAAAATTGAATCAATTTATATGCATACAATTTGATGAATGGGCAATTAATGATTAATATCTGCAGTTACATTTGTGAAATTTGTGTACTTACATCATCTATCATAAATTCCATTGCATTTATAACAAAAATTTGCATAGCATTTATAAACACAGAATTCTATAAACTGAACATAGTTATAATTCAAAAGTTGAATCTTAAAAAAATATGAACATTTTCTTAAAATTATATGAATCTAATTTCCTTTCATTTTTATACGAATATTGTGCAATACTTAAATTTCCTGAGTGTTTATTAGAATAGAAATAAGTTCACCATATTGAAAATAGTCTCATTGTATAATGTAGAAAATGGCAACACTATGGAAAAAATATACGAGGTGCGGCTATTAAATAACGAGACTGACTCTGATACAAAAGAAGTACGCATGCACCAAATTCCAGCGACAGACAGCTTTTCAGCGTGAAGCTTTCTCTTTTGAATGTAGTGTCTCTTATTCTTTTAAGCAAATCCGTATAGCTGTAGCCTTCTTTCGCATTACAGTTTTTTTTTCCACCGGGAAAACGATAAGTGAGGACGAATTGTTGTGCAATTTCACATGAAATTTAGAAAAACGGCTGTTGAAACTTATTGAAAGAAGCAACCTTATTGAAAGAAACAACGAATGTTTATCGCGTGTGTGTGCTTTTGAGTGATTTAAGCATTTTCAAGATGGCCGAGGAAACGTTGAAGATGATTCACGACCGGGTTGCCTCCCTCGTTCCTTCAAAAGTGAATGACAATATCGAAAACATCGATAATCTGGTTCGATTAAATATCCGTGCGATTGCTGAGACTAGGAATTGATAAAGAATCCATACTGCAAATTTTTCCACCTAGATGATGCGCCGGCTCATTCCACATTGTCTATCAAGAGATTTCTAACCAAGTGCAGTACTCCAGTGTTAGACCATACGCTTTATTCACTGGATCTTGAGCTATGCGACTTCTATCCATTTACTAAGATGAAATCTGCTTTATAAGGAACAAGATTTGAGTCCATTGAAGCTGTGAAAGTGAAACGGCACGCGTTTGAAGGAGCTGAGAGAAAAAGACTTCCAGCACTATTTCGACCAATGGAAAATTCGCATAAAGAGTTGTAGGGATAGAGAAAGGGTGTATAATGAAGGTGATAATGAGTAAATATGTATGAAATCAAAATAAAAAGTTTTACAGTGTCAGTCCCGTTATTTAATAGCCGAACTTCGCATTGTGGGTAAAGTAAACCCCAATCCTAAAACCCACATTTTGAAAAAAACGGCGACTACAGACCTTTTTCTCAGAACTGTGGAACTCTTGTTTACAAATTTAAAATTTATTCCAATACTTTTCTAATAATCACATTCTCATCATTAAAACATGGCTGCGGTAGTTTAGAGGTCATGGTCGCAAACTCACGATCAGTGTAATTTTCGACGAGTCGTGGGTTCGAACCCTGATGCCGCTGAAAATCCACCATGTTGCGGGGCTGATGCACGTTTAGTCTGTCACTGTCTCAAGTCATCTCTTTGGCGTGGAATGATTGTTCATAAATGAGACATCTATGGAATGAGCGAAGTGCCTCTTATATTTTAATAGTTAAATTTTTAAAGAAAGTAAAATTTATCGCATTCTAAGATCTCAGTTAATTTAAAAATATTCAAAAGTTATGCGTGCCTATGATTATTAAATGCTTTTCTACAAAGAGCTTAGAAGGAAAATAATAAATGTTTGTTAGCATTTTTCATAAGTCGATTTTTCAAGACATTTATTTAGCTTACGTATTGAATTTTAAAGTCTGGAATCAAAATACATTTTTATTAAATAGACTCGGCAATAAAAATACATTTAATTTACCAAATGAAAACATTCTCTTTCTTTTTCTCGTTTCAACATCAAAAGATTTTTAATTACAAATTCATGTTTGTAAATCAAAGAAACTTGATTTATATGATTATATTCAAAAATTAAAGAAGCTCTTTACTAATCTTTATTTTAAGAATCAAAATCTGGCAAGTCTTTGTCACAATCATCGTTATAGAATGAAATGAAATCTGAGTTTTGTCTCTTTGGTGATATGACACACAAAGAAATATAAATTTCACAATTTAACATTAAACAACGCAATAAAAGAGAAAACAAATGTTTTAATAAGTTGATTTTATTTTTTGAATGAAAGTGCAAGTTTGCATAAAAATGTAACAGATGAAATAAATTAAATAATTATTATTTTCATTTCAATATTCTTTGCAGCAGTGAAAGAGTGGTCATGACATCTCTAGAAAATATTGAAAGATTTAGATTTCCTACTAAATAAATCTCATTAGAAAATAGATTTCTTATAAAAAAAAATTAGGTATATTCATTTATACCTTCAATTATAATGTGTATGTTATATTTTCTAATTATCATCATCATTATTATTTTTGAATTTTTAATTTTTGATTTCATTTATTATTTTCAAACTTTAATAAATGAGTCAAAGTATACATATTCAGTTCTACAAATATTTAGGTACGCTCTGGAACTATTTTATTACGGAAAATTTCTATAGACTCATTAAAATTGAAAAAAATATTTTATTTTATTAATTTCTTCTTTACAGTACAAAAATATAAGTTTTTTTTTTCTCAAAATAAATTTTCTGGCTTCTGCTGTTTCTCTCGGCAGAGTTTTGTTCTTAAAATGCAGGATAGTTGATTAGATTACAAAACCTTATCTTTTGCATCAAATGTTTTGGATTAAATGAAGATATTTAATCTTACATATAAGTATATTTATTGAAGTATTTTTATTAATATCAAATTGGTGGTAAGAAAATTTAGTTTTTCGAATAAATCCATTAAGTATGTGATTTAAAAACAAAATTGTATAGGATTTCAAACTTTGTTATTCAACGACACTCATACAGCTACAGCTAAAATTCGACAGTACATTAAAAATTTAGGATGGTACTGAAAAAGAAAAAGAGTTACAAAAAACCAGTTATTTTTATTGCTTATTTTTAAAGGAAATGAAGAATTTATAATTTGTAATATATTTTATTCCAAATTATACATATATTTAATTAGAATAGTGGTTACAATGTTAAAAGAAATTTGTTAAAAAGTATGTAATAACTTAAATAATACTCGTAAATTTAAATTATAAAGTAGTATTATTTTAAATTTATATTGTAGAATATAAGCAAAATATATTAGTCATGTCTGCGTTACACACGCTTAATTTTGCTTATAATTATTTAATTTTGCTATATAGGATATATATTTATATAATACATCAATACTATACCCGTATAATTAATTTAAATGGATAAATTTTCATGTGTACGAATCTACGAAGCTGGTTTAAAAACCCGCGTGAGGGATGGAAAATAGAGTATTAGGAATATGAAATGGGAGTCGAATAACTCAATGTTCTATTGCCCAATGACCTTTTTTTTCTTTTTCTAAAAAGTTCAGGTATATGACGTCCTTACATTTAAAAAAAATAAAATTGTTGCTTTTACTTATCCGGCCGATGAAACCATCTTCGTCTTCTTTGGAGCATATTCAGCAAAAGCAACCTAATGTCTTAATTGTTGCTAGGTTTCTTGTATATAATGATGAATCCAGGTTGTTTCTTTCATGAAAAATGCATGTCTTTTTGATGGTTACAACTCCATGCAAAGTGATGAAAGTAACTCGATTCAACAGTAATCAAAAATGACCAATGAATCAATATCAGTTTTGTTTTTGGCGCCATTTAACAGATAGAACCACACAATTGTTGTACCAACTACCCGAGAAAACACCATTTTTCTTGGAAAGACAGGCACATTTTGAACCATCTTTGTATTACACTTTTAGCTTTTTTCGAAGATAACTTAAGGACAGCTTTTGGTGTAAATAATTTCACTAATCATGGCGGTTAAAATTCTTCGTGACATAGAACTTAGACAATCTATGAACGAATTTTCAGAAAAATATTTTAAAATGTGAGTTGCTCCGTCAAAAACTTTTTTCATATATCATAGCTACCTAAGTTATTTTATATAACTATTAGGTTAATTTTATTAGTAGAATATTTAGTACCATTAGTGTTAAAAGAAACTTCGCTTCGTTCACTCAATAACAAGTAATTCTGTTAAAGATTTTTAACTTTCCACAAAGTTTGTTTTCATTCTGTTTTTGTTTCCTTTTTCCTTCTCATTTCTGTTCTCTTTAAAATAAGCATAAAAAGAAAAGCTCAGCGCATCTTTGCACATTAACACTGTATACCTTATGCTCGCAGAAGTAAAGGGCAGAACGCAATGTCAAAACTATTTATTTAAGGAAATGTTAATGATCTGAAGACAGAAAGGCATCCCGAAAATTACCCATCCGTATCGTTTTTATCTTCCGCAACTAAGAATACTCTGTGTCTTTTTTTTACTTACTTACGTTCTCAACTTAGTAGTTTTTGCTATTTCGTCTCTTACCTTGTGAATGAACTCGCACAACCTGCGCAAAAGAGCATGCGCAGTTTCCAATTCTTCCCGAATCAACTCGTGTAGTATGTTAAAAAGTGTGGCGGAAGTTTTTAGCTAAATAATCTACCTGATTACATATCGACCGTAGATCTCTGTGTACTAAGTTCATTCAACTGTTTTTGTGGTGTCATCGCTTTAGAGTATACTAGACAACAGGAAACGGAAGTTGATGCCGTAATGAAAGTGCATCAAACTGGTACCTTTGAAATCTTGTGTCCTTTTAACTTCTTGTTACCTGAGGGTCAGCTTTTGAGAGGATTGACTAGGTTATGGTAGAGTTCAATTATCTTTGTGGATCAGGTTGAAAGAAATTGAAAACTTTACATGCATAGCATTCGAAAGAACTTTTTTTTTTGTCTAAATTTAATAAAGCCTTGATGGTAGATTTTATTTTTATAGTGGGGACAAACACGTGTGATAAGTATTCGATTAAATATTCTAATATGCAGAAAAAATTTAAAATTCTACTTTCGAAAGTGAAAGGATAGACGGTGATTCAAATTTTACCGCTAGTATGGATAGTCTGTTTAAGAAATCATACTGACTATCAAGGGACTGGTAAATAGATATTCCGTTTATAAGCCAAAAGCCTCAAGTTTTTAATGCATTCAAAAAGTTTAGTTCAGATTAAAAATATTTACCCAAAACAAAACGCAAATGCATAAGTTTTTGAAGAAATTTAAAATTTTACATGCATATGATTTGAACGAATAAATTCTTTCTAACTTATACATACATATATATGTAATGATTTAACTTAATTCCCATTAATTTCTCACCGTAATAATTTAATTTACTAAATTTGCCCTTTCCCTCCTTTAAACGATAATATTCATTCGTATTTCCTGATACAATTCCTATTCTTTTTAATTAATTCAATCACGCGTTCTAAAAAATTCGCTGACAAAGCTCTCTTCCCATGGAACAGACCTGTAGGGATGATCCCTACCAGACTTTCAGTCTATACTTATCTTCCCTGGAAGTCCCTCCATTCAGATTGTGTGGACTCTGACGTTTAATTGAATTTTCCCTCCTATAAATAGAAAAACACAGCGAAAAACGCTCTTCCTATGCTTCTCTCCTCTTCAAACTGCTCCTCTCTTACGATTGTCCTCTCTCTGATGATCACCTGAGATTTGTATGGTAATTTCGCTTCGGCCTTTGGTGGCCGAAGTCCGACTAAAGTCTACTACAATATGGAAATAAAAGTATTTCGGCCATGTATGGAATGATTCATTAATATTGAACAAAGGTTAAAGTAAATACGTTACATATATATGCTTTCACACACACACACACAAACACACACACACACACACACACACACATATATATATATATATATATATTATATGTCACATGGGCGGTGTTATTATTGATATTGATATACAGCAAAATAGGTAGTCGTTTTTCGTAATGGATGTTTGATTTTAATGAACGACTGTGGGACATTTCATACATTTATAATTCCACGCCATGGCGAAATAAAGCGCTTGAGGTTGTATGGCTCACACAGCAAGTGTCAGCAGAGAAAGAAAACGCTATTTACTTTGAATTTTGCGCGAGCCTACAGCCTGAATCTAGTGTAACTGTGATGAAACTTTTGAGTTCATTTTATTGGTTGCAGAGTGAGTTCTGAGAGGAAGAATTAAGACTGGAGGAGTTGATGGAATAACAAATTCTCATTGGCTGTTAAGAATGGATGGGAAGTGGTAAGTGTGTTGCTCGACAGGAAGGTTTAGGGATTGAAGGATGGTGCGGAAATGATAAATTATTATTGGCTGTTATGAGTTGGTTTCCTTGGATTGATATTGGCTCCTGTTGTAGAATGGTAATGTGAGTATAAGTACGGTGAGAAGAGCAAGTCTGGTCTGGGAGAAAAAGTTGCAGATGGATTTAAAATTAAAATGATAGTTCTGGTTTGAAAAAGGGAAATTTTAAGGGTAAAAATAAATGAAAACAAATATAAAAGGGGTTAGTAGGACAGTCAGAGGGGATCTGTCTGGGTCTTTCAATTTTATGTGTGATAGGATAGTTTTCTAGTTTCTTAAAATATTAACATTATTAGTGTTATCAAGGGAGATGAAAAGATTTAAATTTAATTTTTTGAAAGAATTTTCTTATATTTGTTAACTTGAGGGCTTTAAGAATCTCTTATTTGCCATGCTTTTTGTGGCTTTTGTATTTTCTAGAAGTTGAATGTTACTTTTAGCTGATTTGGTCCATACCGAACATGCATAGGAGATAATGGGTCGCATATTGGTGGTATAAATAAGCTCTTTGCTATTTGGTTTCATTGACAAGTTCCGTATAATAAGGGGATAAACGTTATGCAATAAACTTTGGAGATATTCGCTCATGTGTAAAATGTTTGTTTTTCAGGTGTGTTTGTCATGCGTAATTCTTAAGTATTTCATTGTCTGGGACAATGACATTTGTGTTTTGTAAATTACTGCGGATGAGATTCACCTTTTTTTTTTAGGTGAAAAGTACGGCCGCTAATTTATCGACATTAACTTTAATTTTTCATTTTTTAAAAAAAGGTTTCTAAGATTTGAAAATGCTTATTTAGAGCAAAAGTTAATATTTTGGATTTTCTGAACTTGGCGACAATGACAGTATCATCTGCGTATTCATTCAAGCTAGTGAGGAAGTAGTTTGAAATATTATTGTTTATTCAGCAATTAAAAGGGGATCGTGATATTACTCTAATATGCGTGGTTCCAAATTGTAAACTAATATATTTAAAAGTAGAAGAAAATTTTCAGCGTTAAGAATGATTAAATATAAAGAAAGGTGATAAATTTAATTTATCATCATCCTCGCACACACACACACATATATATGCAGGATTTTCAAGCTAATTATCAATTAATTAATTGCATTTTCAATGATATTGTAAAACTAGTTCTTCAATTACTCGAAACATTGCCTCATGAATCAGCATCATGTGTTACCTCCCGCAGCGCCCCCTATTCCTTAACAAAACTACGGAACATATCGCTATTACCCTTTTCTCTTCTCTCCTCTGTACTCGTTACCTTACTTCCGCATGTTAGCTCGTTAGCGCTCCTGCCTCAGCAACGCAGGATCGGTTTCTACTCCTGATGTAGCTAATAGAAATGTTCTACTTCGAGCGTCAACGCGCGTTTCAACGCAAATCGTCGCTATGTTATAAATTTGGGCAGTCATCCATCTTTCTCCAATGAACTAGTTAGTAAAGTATGTCAAACTGTATATAGTCCTTTTGTAAATATTCTTCATTCGTCTATTTATAAATAAAAGTAATGATCCAATTTCAAGTCTCATCAATGGATTGATAAATAAATCAAAGTCATCATGAAATCCGATAATGGAACTATACCCTAGACACTAGCCCTACTTAAATGAATGTAAATAAAAAGTAAGCGACATCAGTGGAGGTTCTCTTTAGACATCTACAGATACCACCTACACACACACACACACACATATATATTCCTACACCACGTCAAAGGGATATTATGTTCAAAAAATAATAACTGGAAAAACAATGGAGAGGAAATTATATTTAGTGATAAATCTGATTCTCAGAATACTTTTTGAAATAAATTCTGTTGATTGAACCATTTCGGAGCATAAGTCTTTAACTTTAAAATGTTAGATTTTACAATTATACAATTTTTAAAGGTTTTACGATACACATGCAGAAATTTTAAAAAAAATCTCTTATACTGTCATACAGAATGCATAACACTATATTTCTTCCTAATTAAAAATTAATCCAAACTGTTTTGAATGGATATGTAATGGTTTGAGCTAATAACTTATTATTATAAAAGTTTTTAGGGGCTCAATTGCATAATTCATCTTTCCATATAAAGGATTTCTGTGAAATATAGCTCCAACCTGCCAATGTACACTAGGTCGCATTTTCAAAGCTGTAATGTATTTAGCAACAATAGACTATTGTAATATGCAATTTTATGATGAAAGTCTCGTTCCCTATTTGATTAAGTTTGAAAACATGTGATACAATTTCATTTCCTTTGTCTTAAGTACAAAAGTAAAACAACGTATCTTCATTATGTTATGAAAAGTTTTGGTACACCAAAAGTGATCCAACTAAACAATAGCCCCATGGGTAACTAAAAAATAAAAAATAAAATAAAATAAATAAATAAAAGTAAATAGAATAATATAAATTTTAAAATATTAGAAATATAATAAAAGTAAATAAACACATAATAATATACAATAAAACGTTCCGATTTGAAATCAAACCATTGTGATCACGAACCTTAAGACTTAGAAAAGCTTCTGACATATATAATAACTGGATATTTTTAGTCAGGTAATTACAGTTAATTTAAAGAAATTAAATAGCATTAAAATAGTTTGAACTGAAATGCGAAAATAAAATAGAATAATTCTATCTAAAAAAGGAATAAAAGTGAATTCAACAGATTTTTCATATTATTCATAAAATTGTAATAAGCCATCTTGAGGCACTGTGTTACACATAAATTGAAATTCTTAATTATATGCTCTTAAAAAAACCCTACTACAGAATTTAGAGTTTTTGTTTGAGACTTCAATTTAAATAAATCTCTTTTAGTTACCTTTTTTATGATTAAATATTTACTGAAATAAAAAAAAATATTTTTATTTGAACTTTGAGCTTTTTTAAATATAAGAAAATTATGTACAAAATACAAATCTTAGGCTATGCATGGAATTTTGCATTCAAATTTAAGTAGATTGAAGCGGGTTTTATATATTCATAGGTCTTGAATGAGGTAGATTTTAGATTGCATTCCATTAACATTATAAATCTATAATAAGTAATATGAGAAATAAACCGTAGTATTTTAATGATATAGAAGTAGGCGTTAATAAGAATTTGAGTGATACAGTTAGAAAAATTTGCATAAGACAACAGCAAAAGTGGTAACTCTGAATACGATATAATTAGTGTAAAATTTCTTAAAAGTTCCAGATGTATGCGACAGCAGATTGATGATGGGCTACGAATTTCTTGTTGGAACCATAAAACTTGCGACTTTTCTGATAATGAATGTGTTTATTTTGTAAATTATGGTACTGTCTTTTAACATTGAATAAAATGCCTTCCAGAAATCGTATTTACTTATCAGGAAGATTACATGCGAATGGAAAAAGACGATATTTTCTATTTGATTGGTATTTTAATGGAAAGAATGTCATTTATGTAAAATTACTACTCTTTTCAAAAGCGCGAATAAAGAAAAAGGATGTTTAAAAGAGAAATGGTACTTTCAAAGAAAATAACAGCATTTAGTCACAAAGAAAATGCTATGAAGAGATATGATATTTATTTAACAAATAATATTTCTATTAAAATGAAAGATTATTTTTTTGAGAAAAATAACTGTCTTTACTTTCTCCGTCATTTTCTGGCCATTTATATGAGTTATCGTGATTCTCATGGAATAAAAATGATGATGTAAATGCTTTTTTTGGTGATTGTTTAATTACAGTATATGCGAATTGGATGATATTTTGAAGTATTTCTTTTTAAATATTAAAATGACAACATATAAATAATGTCATTGGTGAAAGGAATTTAATGAATATTCTTAATTTTACGTTAATTATTTTTAAAGATACTTGCCAGAGAACCAAATTAAATATAAGTATAAATTTAAGTTACTTTCCTCATTTATTGATCAATTCAATGATAATTAAGGCAAATAATAATTGATTGCAATTAATTATATTTCCTTTTGTAAATGATTTAGTAGTTGCTGTAATAGCACGCTATATTGTTTTCAGGAGAGGAAAGGTGTATTCCATAATTCTACTACTATAAATCATAATTTTCTCACTGAGAATTATCGCCGATATTGATTAAATTTGCCGATAATGATTTTAGAAAATTAATATGAATTTAAATAATAAAAAGTTATTTTATTGTAGATGCTACATTAAATATTTTCGTGATTTATACATTCTATGGTGCAGAATCCTTTACAAGGATTAAAAGGTTACTCACTATAAAACATAAGAGATTACTTCTATGAAAATTAAATTTTTTTTATTAAATGTTAAAGATAAAATAAAATATTTAAGAAAAAAATTGAATGAAATAATGAAGAATCAAAGCCTTCGTATGCAGTTCAAAAAATTATAAATATATAAACTTATTATAAGAAATATTTACATTTTTAAAAAGACGCATAACGAAGAAAAATTATATTTTTCGTCAAAATATTTAAAAAATTTCAATTTAAATTTGGTGTCATAGGGAAAAAAAAGAATAATTTGAATGATACAGTTTTATAAAAGGATGTTAGAATTGCTACATTTATTGAAAAAAATACATTTTTAGTAACTTAACTTAGAAATGTACAAAATTTATTAAATACTAACTATAAAACTGAAATTATAAAAGACTTGGATTATCATTTTTTTTAACTCTTTGTTGTTCTTTGAATATGTGATGTATGCAATTAAAAATGTTGCAAGAGTAAAGATGCTTTTTCCTTTTTTATAAAAAAAGTAACCCCATGTTGATCTATGTTGCAATCCTCTCAAAACTTTCGCAATATTCGCATTGGTTTGGGCGCTTTCTCTTTTCAATGACCTTAATAGTGCAAAAGTCAGCTCAGATGACGAAACTTTTTTTTTTCTTCTCTAAGCCAGCTTATCACTAGACGAAACTTCTTATCTATCCAGGGCCGTCACACTGATGAACACCTGTATCTAGACCTCACGTAAGAGCATCTTGACCTCTTGATATATCTGGGGCTAGGCGCCAGGGTCCTCAGTGTCATTCCATGTTTACAGAATCGTCTCTGGGTCTGTCTACACTGTCAAGGTCATAGTCATGCATGACAGTGAATTCGAAGAAAGTGCAGTGTAAAAGAGATTTTAAACCATATTACGAGAAATAGTACATAAACTGTTTGAGTCATTTGCAATGCCTATTTAATACAGGTCCTACAAATAGAATTGAGTATAACCAGCCTTTTCATCACTTTTTATGTAGAATCCATGTGGATTAAATCCAAATGATTTATGTGAACGTGGCTCTTTTGAAACTACAATCGGAACGAATTAACTCGTGGTCCAATGTTACTAATTGCGAGTTAGTATTAAAATGAATTTGGTGATCATATAAATTACAACATCGATATTGATTTTCTGAGTCAAGATTCTCTCTTTGGATGCCATTTTTAAATATTACTGAATTCACTTATGCAAGAAAAAATCTTTATAACTCTTAAAATCGGACCAAAACAAAATGGTTCAAAGTACAGCTAATATAATAGGACCGCGCAATCATGAAAATAGTCTCCAACAAAAAAGTCCAAAGTAGAACAGTTCATTTCCCGAGAAAGGGTGATTCATATCCAATCTAAACATTTAAATCCAAAAAAGATTTATAAAAACAATGAAAATAGACGATCCTCCTTTGGGCCCAAACTTTTAAAAGTTGCGTCTCAAAGACAAACATTTGGTTATCTCTGCTTTATCGGAATTTTATTTCCTCACTTTTGTGACGAAAGTCATCGTTTGTACTTTAGGATCGGGAAACTTGCGGATTCTGGAGACGGAAAGGACTCCTTTTCTACCCTGCGCCTTTTTGACTCATTTTTTGGTGCTTTGATATTATTATTATTATTTTTTTTCATTTTTCTAATTTCTCACAATCGCAGTACAAGTTTGTTATTGCAAGTTGGAACTTCATGGTATGTTTATTCTATGATATGTAAAATAGAAAGTTAATAAAGTATTAATGTTTCCTTTTAATATATATCTTGATTCCATCTGAAAAAGATTATTCTGAACCATAGCAAAACCGCAAATTAAATAGACACGCGAGTTAAGTGGACTCCCTAATTAACAAAATGCAAGTTAACGGGATCCGACAGTGTAACAGTTTATTAATATGTTTAATATTCAAAAGTTTTTCGGACATTTGTTATTCATCACAACAACAGCAAAGGACTTTATCTCCGCTGTCAATATTCAAAATATAATATACACAGATACCGAGTCTATAAAGTTAATAATGTAGATATGTAACCTCTCTTTATATATGATAACAGTATATTATCTGTCTCAGGTAGCACAGACATCCTCTAACGACCTCCCGAAATGAATGACGCGTCAATAAAGGCCAATACCCTAGGCCAGTGCGCTTACAATGGGACTCTGTCCCTTAAATTTTTTTAGTTGGCCCCTGAAATTATGTAAGTAGTTGCTATCCATGTGTAATTTATATTTCATAATAAATTATTGTTACACTGAAGATAATTTTTATTAAACCTTACAAGGCCCTCTGTGCAAATTAACACTAGAAAATTTGTAATTTAGAATAATGGAAATTTCACTTACCTGCCAGGCAGGCGGTTTATCAAATCATGGATTGAAAATAATCCAGGAGACTTGCCTGGCATCATTATATTGATTTGCTACTGAAATGCTCAACACAACATTTTAACAAAGAATATTCGCAACAACTGAGCAGCATATCAAGGTCATCACTTGAGTAAGGCAGTTTCAACACCTTTAGGGAGCCTCTTGCAGCGCCCTCTATTCTCAAATTTCAACATCCTCCTCCCCTCTTGAAGTCTGTGATAAAATCCATGCTGCATATAATTCTCAAAATCTTGCACAGCATTAACGATAGTCTCAATTGAAATCCAGTATATTTTGGGAGATGAAGTTTATATGTAAGGGATGTATGTGGTTCAAGAGAAAATATGTCATGACGTTTACAACAATAACCTACTTAAAAAAAATTGTTACTTGTTTTGAATTACAATTTCTGTGAACCAGAGAATCTCAGTCCGTGAGGCGCATCCTTTTAGAGAAAGTCGAAAACACTAAAAATATTTTGATGTGTGATATGAGCGAAAAATATCAAAACCTGGGGAAACATTGATTGACAGTGGACGTGATTAATAACGTTTGGTCACAAATGCTGAAAAGAATTACAACTGCTGCCGTTAACATCTGTTATATTGCAAAATGCAATCAAACATTTTCTGTAAGATTCATCGTAAAATGTAGGAGCAGTGCTGGACATTTGAGCATGAGGAAGTTTAAATCTCCTTCAAATATATTTTTGAAGTCCTATAATGTCTTAGTGATTACTATAACCAAATGTCCTTACTTGTATTTTCTACTCATCTGCGAAATAACAATGTCTTCGAAAGTAGCATTTTGTTCTTATTGAGAAAACAGATTTCGACAAGCTGAAAGTGGAAAAAAAAAAACTTTTCTTGGCTTAGTCATTGCTTCTACAAATTATGAGGCATACTCAAGATTTATATCTTAGTTATTTTGTTAATATATATATATATATATATATATATATATATATATATATATATAGTTCCTATAGATAATAATATTAACTGCTTCATTTTGCTTTCTATATCACTTACTATTTTTCCTTTTGCTAATCCTGACACCATTAAAGACCTGCCTTGTAGCGGGGCTAGTTCACGTACATCTGCTGAGTTTTAAATCCTCCCGTTAATGTAGTATGGAAGTTGAAGGAGGAGATGCGAGCTCAGGTGTCGCTCTCGTTACTTGAAAGAGGTTACAAATTAAGAGGTTTGTCATCAGCAGCCTTCGTGTTGTTACCGAAGAGCGAAGTTAATAAACAATCAATAAACATTGATATTTTATGACAAATTCGAAGTGACTAGGTTGAGAAACTGAACCACTTTTTAAAAGAGATTTGAACATGAGCTGTGGATGTATTTTAAAAATACTACTTCATTCTGCTTTTGAATTCCCATTAACTATTAGTATCATTGAGATCATTCCCATTCCCGTTGATTTCTATCAGAAGACAAAATTACAGATGATTGTTAACAGAAATTCTGAAATAATTACACAAGAATTAATATTTTAGATTTTTAAATTACGTTTTCAGTCTTATTAATCTTTTATATATTAACAAACCAAAAACCAAGTTTTTTTTAAATGCAATAATTTTTGTCTAAATTTGTATGGGAACAATTTGCTTTCATTTTTCTCTCTGGATCTACAAGGATTTTGTCATATATTTTTTGTAGAATTTTATTTTGTTGACTGGTTTATTTACAAAAGTATTCAAAAATAATTATATAATTAATTATGACTTTTTCATATAAAGAAGTACAAACTAAAGGCGAGTCAAATAATGCATAAGAATAACTTCAAAAATATAACAAACTTCTGTAAAAAGACAGTCATAATTTATTTTAATATTAAAGTAAAGGATTTTTTCCGCATCACTCCTTTGCAGAATCATTTTCCTTTCTTGAAAAACCTACATGCCGCTTTTGTTTAAGAAAATAGGAAATTAAAATCTTTATATTTGTAGTTAGATAATTAAATGTTTTATTCACAATATTTATATTTCTCTAAGATAGTTACAAAAAGTTACATCCGCTTTAGTGTAATTTGGCTCAAGTGTCCCAGACAAATCGAATATTTTGGGATTGATATATATATATTAAAACCGTTATTGAATATTTCAATAATACACGTTTGAAAAAAAATACATTTGTAAATAGATAAAAGTAATTAACTTAAAAATGGGGAAAGCTTGTATAACATTGAACATAGAGTAAAAAAAATGTTGTTCGCTATATAATTATTGTAAACCTTATGATTGTTAAAAGAATGGAAATACTTATGAATAAAACGTTTAATGTATATTTTAGCGTCTTTTGTTTTTATATCAAAACAATTACAATTGTATTTCAAGTCTTAATTGTAAAGCCATCCAAATATGATCATACATTTTTATTTTTGACTCGATTTTCTTGTTATACCTGAAAGTTTCACAAATCTACTGTGAAATACCTAATTTATTTTTTGACATTCACCACACACCTTTCGACGCGTATGTACCAAAGCGTGATTAGACGGACACACCTTGAAGAAGAATACCGGTGGTTGTTGTCAACACTTGGCTTTAATCGAAACTTTTATCTCGTCTTCTGTAATAATGGTGTTATTACAGAGATGTTGTAGGATTGCATACCACATTTTTCATTTAATATTGCAATCAAAACTATTAACAAAAGCATATTTACCTGAAATCTACATATTTTTTAATCAAGAACAAACCTAATTTTGGTTTCGTTATTAACATCATTCAAAAACCATGATAAAATTCTCTACTAGAATTTATTAAAGCATCATTTATTCATTTCTCAGGAGAATTATTAGTTAATGAGTAATAGCTAATTAAATTACTAAATTCTTTAGAATATTATAGTCATTTATTTTTTAAGAAATGCAAAATATTATAAAGTTATTAATAATAAGTAGAAGTTAAACATACATTAATTTAAGAGTAGGTAACCAATTAAAATCCCTTATTAAGAAAAATGTTAATGTAGCGTAAAGAAGTTGAAATTTGATTAACTTTATTTTACTATTAACCTCAATATTCATTCATTTTTATAATACCGTGTTTCCCGAAACGATGAGAGTTTCACTTCACAATTGCAATGTATTTTCTTCAACAATGTTATTAAAGACTCTATTAAAAGTTTTTTTACAAGGCTTTTCCATTTCCACAGATAATTAAAAACCTGCTCGGAGAATGTAAGTTTCAAGATTTAATAGGGGAAAAATCCAGCACAATTCATTTGTCAAAAAATTTTATTGTCAAACCTCAAAAAACAACCAAGTGTTTAAGTATAAATAAATATTTAACTCTTATGTTATTTTTTATGCAGATAATAATAATTGCATTTCAAAATAGGTTTAATGAATCATTCCGATGGTTGCGGAAATTTTTAGTACATAAAAGGCGAACATTTTTACCACCTTTTATAAAACCGCAACCTCATTATAAAATCAAATTGAGATTGAGTAAAGTCAATTTGAATTCCATTTAAACATAATAGAAATTTCATAATCATTCAAATAAGAAACGGGATGTATATGTCGGTAATTTTTCAAATTAATACCTATTTATCATAATATATTTTTCCTCTTGAATTTGAAAATAGTTATCACATGCATAAACATCACATAAACCTTCATACAATTAAATTAATACTAATGAGGGTAACAATATTTGAATGCAATATCTAAATCGAATATGTTCAAAAACAATACAAAGAATTAGGACGAAAGAAATGCATTGTTTACTCATTTTTTTTCGCTGTAAATGTCCAAAATCATATGTAACGTTTTAAATAATTACTTAATGTGATCGGAATTCTCTGCTGAGAGTTTTGATTAATTCAACCAAAACTAAATGTAATTTTCACTTAGGAATATATGTTATATCAAAGCACGAATCACAAATCGTTATTTGTGTTTAATATATTGCTGTGATTTTTAATATATAGTTTGTTGAAAACTTTAGAGAATTTGAATAATCTAAATTTTTTTTTGAATTCAAATAAAAGAAACGCATGAAATATAGATACTTGCAGGAAACAGTTAAATTTAATCTACAAATATTCCGTTTCGTGCCTTTTTGAAAAAAAAGTCCACATATAGTGACTAAACTGAGAAAAATGTGATGAAATACTTCAAGTTTACGCCTAATTTAAGTTGTCTGTGAAAAGTTTGTAAAGGACGATTGTAACATGAGCTATTCGTGAGTTTTCTCTTCGACTAATACCTTTGGTTTCCTTTTGATTTTATAGTTGAGTTCTCAACTTCTTAATAAAATCATACGTGAGGATGAAAATTAAATAAAGCTTTAGAAGGGGCATGAATAGAGATAATGAAGTAATATAAAAGCGTTTAAGAATTGAATTGCAAAATAATAAGATTATGGTTAAAAGAAGGGCATTAGTGTGAGGTGCACGGAAGCCTACTGGTGTATGTAGTGGATTTAGTGAGTTTCAATGTTGTCGGAACAATTGAAGGAAGTACTCACATCGTATTCCGAAAGGCGTATTCTTTGATAGGTTATAGAAATTGTAAGTACTCGCAGATAAATACTTTAAACTGTTTGAGAACATCCCACTTTAATTAACGGATCAAAAAAATTATATTTTGAAAGATAATTGACCATTTCAATTACTTTGTCTGAGGGGGGGTTGCTTAAACTTTTTGAAATTTAAATCTTGTTATTAGAATAAACTTTAAGACGAAACACGAGCTGGGTAAAAGGATGTAGTCACAGGCTGACTTCAAAAAGTTTTTTTATAAAATGTAAATTATGATGATTGAAAATAGAAATTTTCATTAGAATGTCGAATAAATTATTTATGCGATGTAAATTTGATTAATAATTTTCGTTGCGTTTTATGTATGGCCAACCATTTGGAGGGTGGTCGGGGCAGCGGATGCTATGCACCAGGGGCTCGCGATTCTGGAAGCCCGAACACGATCAAGAACTAAAGTAATGCACTCTTACTGATGAAAAGTTGACAATATTACTATCGTTGACTGAATGACGAAACGTACATTTTTTCGTAAACGTTATTATTTTGTAGACCTCTGAATTTCGACAATCTTCAAGCTAATTCTTGGTGAGGTGAGTGTTTAGTTTGTATAATTTTATTACAAAGATGGAGATGAAAACCTAATTAAGGAAATTGGTTGTCAAAGGAATTTGGTTTTGAATCAAAGGGATGTAAATAATGCATAAGACATATTGTAATACGTACTAAATAATAATTACGATGAGTTATTCCTAAATGTATTAACTGTGTTAAAACTTTTCTTTACATTGTCAGCAATTATATCAAGTACAAAGCGCTCTTCCAGCAAATTAAAATTAATAAAGAACTATCTTCGGTCAAGCATGAGTGCAGAACGTTTAAATGCACTTGATATATTGAGCATCAGAAAAGAAATTGCTGAAAATTGTAATTTTTCAGAAATAATTAATATATTATAAAAAAAACACAAAAAATCACGCATTAAATAAATGTGCATCAATAATGTATGTTCGTGTTGATAAGTGTTTTTTAATTTTGGAAAAATTTGGTGTCCCAAATTATTTCTTGCTTCCAAGGCCCTGTATAGAGAAAGTCGACTCTGATTTTAAGTCACGTTTGTGCATTTGTGATTATTAAAACTAATGCAAATTAACAACTTTTAGAAAATTGCATGCATTTGTAAGTATGATAGCATTCAATATGTATTGATTTTAAAAAAAAAATTGCTGCAAAAACGTATATATAACAATAACAATTTATATGTTGTTTATTCCTTTCTTATGGCTCTCAGGAATCTGAGTTTTATAACGACGACTCATACATCTAGACAAATTAGTTACCTATATATAGCATGTCTTAGACAAACACAAATTCTTCCAGTTGTGTGATCAAAAACAACAAATCATAAATGTTTGCGAATTATTTTACTAGTTGAATTTCTTCAGATTGATCAATTTGATTTTATTGAAAAATATTTAAAATATTTATTATAATTTTCGGAGGTTATTGCATATCTTTTTTTTCAACCATATTTTATACTATATTGGTTGCCGTGGTAACCTAGTGATCATAGTAGCGGACTCCAGGATGGCCTTTTTTTTCATTGAATCATGGGTTCGAGCCTTCATATCACAAAAGACCTGTAGTGTAGCAGAACTGATGCACGTTAAATATGGCCGAAATCTATAGTCCTCACATTGGTGGAGTGTGAAAGCTTGGAGAGGGAAGTTCCACAGCTTGGGTACAGTCCTCGTCCCTTGAGCGAGATTTAAAATTACGAAGCCAATAACTCTTGTGTTTCTGCTTAGGGAAACGATAATAAACAATATCATCATACTCTAATAAACTGATAACAAAATTTTTCTTACTTCTAAGCTGTCCAGATTTGTGAAATTTGCTAAACGTTTACAATTTTTTGTAATGTTACTCATCTGCGCATAGATATGACCAAAATCAACTTCATATATATATTTCAGAGATTATAAAGTTGAACCTCAAAGAGTAGAATCTAATTTTAAACTCGTAATATTCCACCTTCGGATGTTGATAATATACTTAATTTTTCTGAAGAGTGTCGTTTTGACTCATTTAGAAAAATTGAAGTGTTTTGTAAAAAAAATTAATCCAATTCAATTTTAGTAAAATATTTTTATTTCAAACTTCAATTAAAGTATTTCATGCACTTAAAATCTGTTTTCGCAGTAAATTTTCCGCAAACAATTTTATTGCGTCTTAATAATATCAAGTACTACTTATCCGTTTTCCATTATCTCCTCTGGCATCCGATTACACTCGGACGTCCAAATATATTATTGTGACTGCAGATTCTTCCTCGCAATCCTCTTCTGTGGTTCATTTTCTCTTTCCTACTAATGTCTGTCTATCATTATTACCACCATTCTCTCTATTCACTTTCTAATATTTCGCGCTACTCAATTTATATATTAGAACTGCTTTGCATAAATTAGAAGATGAGTTGTTTGAATTGACCAACATGTCTAAAAGGACAGTTGATGAGAGGTAGGCTTGAGGCGAAAGCTTTGTAACGATGGTAATCGTTACAAAGTTTGCGTCTCAGCCAAGATCTTCAAAATTTGCTCAGCTTTGTCAGTTGATAGAAGTTCGAGAGCTCAAAGAACATCCAGATGTACACGAAATGAATTACGTTTTTGAAGATCTTTGTGATTCCATGTTTAATTGATGTTAGAGTTTGATAAAAACTTTATTTATAGCCAACTAACTGCTCAGCATCATTTAATTAATTAAGTTAGCTCTTAAATCGTAAAAATAGGTTTACCATATTCAAAAAAGCGAAATGAAGAGATGAGGGGGGTAGAGGAATTAATACTCACGCACATATTTCATTACTTCAATAAAAATCGATACATGTTCTTAAAAAATATTATTTACACACACAGATACATACATATATATATATATAATATATATATATATAAATAGAGAGAGAGGGAAACTAAATATCAAAAGAAATCATTAAAATACAAATTAATATTTATACAAATCACATAAAAATTAACTTAAATAATTAATCGAAAAGTTTAAATCCAAAAACCTAAAAAATCAAAACGAACTACTAAAGAGCCAAACATGTTATAAGAAAGTTAAGTGTCAGAAAAGTACAATTTAGAATAATGGTAATAATTTTAATTAATACTCTTCCATACTTTGGAATGGAATAATATATGTTTATACCGGTGATTATTAATCAAATCACCGCACTTAAGTGAATTGTATTACAATAAAATATTATTATAAACCAAAAATCAGCAAATTCAGAAAATTAGTTTCAAAAGAAAAGAAGATAATCATTGTAAACATCTTTAATTTCACTACAAAAAACAAATTACAATAAAATAATTATTTAAAATAAATCCGTAAATCATAAGTTGATTACACGAGTAAATCTTAGAATCAGATCAATTTTAATAATATCTTTTAAAAAATATTAAATTATTTCCTATTCAGAATAATTTTGTTATTGGTTATTTTGATAAAGTCCTTAGAAGTTATACTATTATGAGCAAAAAATTCTATACAATTCGTATTAATATGACCATTAAAATATAATAATAATTCTTTTGTTAGAGGAAGCGATAATTATAGAGAAATATTGAATAGAATTACTGTTATGTATAAGAAAAATGGATAGAATATAAATATTATAGAATTTCCTGATATTTTTTAAAACTTAAATTCTACAAGACATCTGTAAAATTTAATACAGTAACTAATGATTTTATCACAATAGATAATAAAATTTTAAAACAAATTTTACAGAATATTATAGATAATTTTAACAAGTCAGCAATTTTAAAAAAAATTGTAATGTTATCGTTAATTATGTAAAAATTAAATATTTTTCTCCATCCAGTTATGATTTTGAGGATCTTTATTTAATTCTATAGATATTGAAGATCTAATAAAATTTCTTGAATTTATTTTTAAGAAATTTGATATAAATGGATTTAATTCTATAAAAAAATTATATACCGAAATTTGCCCTAAAAGAGGGATGTGCTCGTAATGGTGTTGCTGATATTTACTTATTCTTCCACGAGTATAATTATACCGATAACAATAATTTTACTTTTTTTAGATATATTGATGTTCATATATTTTTTTTCATAATAATTATAAAACAGGAAAAATACTTTTATTATCGTTTTGTCCATATTACTTTAAATTATTAGAAATTAATTAAAATGTTCTTGAAACTAAGTACTTAAATACTTCTCCATTAGTAGATTTTTTGAAATTTATACTAATATTTTTTAAAAAAAGAAACTTTAATTTTCTTGTGCACAAGATACATTTTTCTGGAACAGTAGCCTTAGTATATTGAGTTTTAGAAATATTACGTATAATTGTAATTTGTGTAACGAAAAGTATTTGATAATTGTTTTGATATTCATGAAAATTTTAATAAATTTCACAAAATATGTCTTCAGGCTAATTATTCTACGAATTTCCTTAAAAACAATTTAAAATATAACAATTATAAAGAATAAATTATTTTTGTTAAAGATATAAAGAAATTAATAAAAATTTCTTAATTTTTAATATACAATATATTTCATAAGTTAGTATTTTTAAAATTTCTTATGTATTTACTGTTTACTTTTAATAATAATGTTTTATTTTTTAATTTCAATATCTTGGTTATATTTATATTATTATGTATTATAAATTTTTATTTATTATCATATTTTCTGAATGCATTTTTATCTCTAACCTTAGAATGCAGAGGGTGTTAACATTTTTAATCTCCTTTCGTTCAAGCGCGAATTTCGTTAGAAAGAAGACTCCATTAATTCTCATCTTTTGCATTTTATACCACATTTCTTACAGTATGTTTCTATTTTAATTTTCTGTTTTTTTATATTCCCTTTCAGTTTTTCAAAAATATTTTTTTTTATTTTGCTATTATAATAGTTTTTATATATTTATGGTACTAAATTATTATTTTTTTTCTGATATTTTTCGTTTTCCCCTCTTCATTTAAATTCTGGTTTTTATCTAATTTCATAAAGTAAATACTTAGTGGTACAATTTGCCTATTTCTGGAATATTCATGTATCGCAGCTTGAAGATCGTGAAAACATTAATGTCTCTTATATCAATGCTTTTCCATTTTTTCAGTTTACAAATTTTTCTCATTTTCTCAGATAACTATTCTTTTTTTTTTCTTTATATTTTATTGACTCAATTCATATTTATTCAATTTATTATACTTTTAGAGTCCATTTATGTAGTTTTTCTATTATTATTTCTAGCATATCTAGCATTTTTTTTCTTTAGTGTTTTGTATTTTCTTTTTATATTTTCTAAAACATATCTTTAACTGGCTTTGTTTTTTCATCAATAATTCTAATACCTTTTTATTAATGGTATGTTTACTGAATGGTTTACTAAATTTTTATTCTTATATATATATATATATAAGAGAGTCATTCTATAAGTTATTAGAAATTCTAAGAGATGGTACTCGTAGCAACAGAAAACTGTTTGTTTTAGTAAGCATCATGATTCACAAGAGAGTTGTGAAAAGTCTCAGTTACTCTCCTATTTATTATCATGGCGCCTTTATCACCTCAAAAATTCTTCTTCATAACTTTTCCAACCCATGAGACCATCTTCACCTTTTTTTTTTTTTCGGAAAAGATTCACCGTGAGCAACCGAATGTTTTGATTTTTACTTGATTTCCGGTGCAGAACGATGAATCCAGATCTCACCTAGGGGGATGATTTTATGCAAAATGATTTCGACAACTCGACGCAGCAGCAATCAAAATTTGAGTTGGTAACAAATGTCAACCAAATCAAAACTAACTTATGAATCAACGTCAAATTTGTTTCGGCTCCGTTTAACAGATGGCAGCAGTCAATGTTAACAGATACTTATATATATATATATATATATATTAGCATTTATAACATCATTCTGATGTTTAAGTGTATTTGTGATGGGGAAGGCTAAGCATTTTTAGATAAAGGGTAGGTTGTGATGCCCCAACTACTTGGTACGAGCATCCCCGAAACTGCATGGAATGTTGAGCGTTTTGTCGTTGTGAATAACTGTGAAAAGTTGATAACTGACTACGCTAATATCTTTTCTCTTATTCGTATAGTTTTCTAAAGGTGCACTGAACATTTAGTTTCCTTTCTTTTGGATTTAACTTTCTGTTTGAACCTTAAAACACATAAAAGTCCTTTAATGACTATTTTTTAACACATGATAACTTTTTCTGATGGATAAACTGATTCCCATTGAAAATATTGCTCCGATAATGGACTACAAATTCTTAACATTTTTAGTCACAAGACAACATCTAGTCTTGGTCACCGGGTTCCATGCTAACGCTGAAATAATTAACCTTTTCAGTCATTATGACAGGTGGCACTGCTATTGTTTCACCTAAATATATGTACACAAAGAGAATGAGTGTAAATGAAAAGAAAAAAAAAGACGTGCTTCAAATATCGTCTATTGTTATGGGCAGGCTCAAATACTTCTTTAAAATTAAAAATAGAGTAAAATATAAAACTCTCAACTCTCTCAGTTAAACAGACTAATTCTGAATTGAGTAATCGAGAAATTGTTCTGTTATTAGAACTTTTATTCCATAAAAGAATGCCAAACAAACCTGACTGCAACTAATTTATTTTACAATTCATTCAGATGTGATTGTTCATCAACATTGTACCGAGAAGCAACGCGGTGGCAATTGGCGACAGGACCCCGTAATTTTGACCTTCGGTCAAGTGATGGGGACGACGACTGTGAGCTGACACCTCCCTCTCCAAACTTCCACTCCACTCCTCCCACGTGTTTGTTACCATGACCATTAGGCTACCACAGCCACTAATTCATTCGGAAGAATTGTGTTAACAATGCTCAAGATAATATTTTATTTAAATATCTTCTCTACTAAGCAGAATTATTTTTAGTAATTAGTGTTATCATTGTATCCTTTTCAACGAGCAAGTCACCATTAAAAATCCATCTGTCTCCTTTATTTTATGTTTTAAAAGCATAATTTCGGTAGTGTCTTTTCAGGAATGCTTTGATTTATTAGAAAGAAGATATATTTGTAGGGAAATATTATACACAGAATTCTTACTGTATTTGTGCTACCTACTTCCTGAGGCAAGAACAACAACAAAAAATCATCAGAAGCGTGGGAGGAAAAGTCAATTTACTGCACGAGCAGTTTCAGGCGTCTAGACAATATCCAAAAAATATTTCGATATGACGTCAAGTTCAAAGAAGAAAGAGAATTCAAGGTAATTCGTAAATTATTATGTTATAAATCACTGGGAAAACATGTTATCACAAATTTTCATCGTTTATTCCTATGTATATTTTACACGAATATTATTTTTTCATTTCTTAGAGGCACATAACAAAATAAGTAAGCAAGGTATTTGTAACAATTTGATTCCTAAAAATCGTTCTGTTGAATAAATAAAACTATTCTTCTAAAGAGTTGAATATAAACTCAAAATAAATAGATCAGAAGGAACTAAATTATGGTGCCAATTGATTAATAAATTTCTAAAAGTAGTTCTGTTGCTCGATGTTGCTAAAAGAGTTTTAAGAACAGTTTTGTCAAATAAATAATACTATTCTTCTAAAGAGAAGGCATAAAATCATAAATAAATAATTGTCCAATCTAATTAAAAATACCTTCTTTTTTCGATTGATAATTATTTATGTAGGAGTTTATATGAATTTCTTTAGGAGAATAGTTTTATTTATTTAATAAAACTGTTTTTAAAAAGATCCTTTAGCAATAATTATTAAACTACAGCAGTTGCCATAACTGGCCAAAGTTATGGGAACCGCTGGCCAATTAATATTAATGGATCAAAGTGAACTAAATTATGGTGTTAATGGATTAATAATTTGACTTAATTAGCAAAGTTAATTAGCTTCTATAACAGAATCTTTCCCATTATGAATTCCAATTGCATTCACCTATTTGATTTCTCATCTTAAAATGAGTCAAAATTCGAAAAATTGGTTAATAAGTTTCTGAATTAAAGGGGCTTAAAATTGGTCTTCTAATCTTATTTGAATGTCTCACATATTTTATAATAAAGGATTTTCTACTCAGTACTCTTCAAAATGTTTTGCATCACAAACGATAGATAATCTGTTTCCATTTCGAAGAATATAAAATCAATTTTAAGGATATTATTATGAGAAATATGAATTATTAAATACAGTTACGAAGAAAAAGGTTAATTGTAACACACTAAATGTTTTATAGATTTCGATTCCAGACGTCATAAAATCCATAAGTTCAAATTTCCCCCACACAATTCTCCAATAATAGTTCAGGAAATATTTAAGGTTAAATCTTACGATTGGAAATTGAGGAACTTTAAGGGATCGTATACCAGTTTATAATATTTAATTAGCGATTCATTTATCAAATTGTAGTGAAAACATTATTCAACTTATTCTAATTTTCATTATTAATACTTTTCTCATGAAAACCGAGCAAAAACAGTGCAGAAAAAGTAGTATAGGAGAAAGTGGAGCTCATTCCATATTATCCAAAAACCGTGCAGGATTACATCAGGAATTTTATTTAATTCGGAAGACACTATAAAAAAGAGAGGAAAACTTCATTGTGCAAATTTTTAGGTACATTTATTTGCCTTTATATATTTGATGGAATGCATTTAAAAATTTAAAATTAAAATAAAAGTATTCTCCCATACATTGTAAGAAATAATAAAAACTTATCTTAAAAGTAATATTAGTTAATTATTCGTCGCCACTTGTGTGTTGATGTTAAACGTATTTGCTTAAAGAGAGATGGATTGAAAAATCGCTACCTCCAACAGAATTATCTACCACATCCCTAAGTTTGTATCTGATGAAGAGTTTTATCCGGTAATGACGTTTTGAGTAGATGAACTTCCGATTTTTCTTTTTCTTTTTTTAACGTTATTAGCTTTATCAAAAAAGCTCTCTATGTGTATGTTTTGTTTCTCCTTTGATTTTGCAAATCCTTATATAATGCATGGTACCTAAGTAAACAAATCTTCAGATTTCGAGCAATTTCTACATTTAAATCAACATTTAAATAAGACCGGTAAAAAAACGTGTTTTTTCAAAAATAGGTTTTCTTTCAAACTTCACACTCTGCGTAACATAATTTTTTATACTTTAAATTTTAAGAGCAAAAGGGAACTTTGATTCAAATTGAATTTATTCAATAATTAATTTCAAAATTTATTTTGTTATTCAACGTATTAAATTTATCTTTTAAAATAAATATGTATAATTTTTTTTTTAAATTCATTTAAGCATTTGATTTGACGATCATTTGGTGACTTGGCGAGAAACGTGGAGTAAAATTTAATTCTTTAAATAACTTATTTTAATCAATTTTCATTAATTATTATTAAATTTTCGCATTGTCATCTAAAACAATCATGTGTGGTAAAATTCAGCTCATTTGGGGGCTTTAAAATGTGAGAAAAAGCTTATAAAATTTTGACCCAGACATACAATGAAAGTAGAAGAAAACCCATTAATAATTAGTTTTAATCAATTAATTTTTAATTATAACTAAATCATTGTATTGTCATCCAAAACAATCGTGTTTTGAAAATTTCAGCTCATTTGAGAGCTTTAAAATGGGAGAAAAAAAAAGCTTTTAAAGTTTTGACCTAGACATACAATGCGAGTTAAAGGAAACCCATTAAAATAAGCTAACTTTCAAAGTGCTAGAGTAAATCAGCTGTGTACGAATCTATATATATATATAAAAGAAAAGCGGATTTTTCTTGAACTATGCTATTTTAAAAACGTGCAAAAAAGTTGGGTGTAAATCGTTTGCGTAAAGTAATCTGATATATGGGTATAGCATCAAATAGTTTTTTTCGAATATATATGGAGCTAACAATTCGATTCAAGTTAAATTTGCAGTTAAAGCTATTTATACCCTTTTCTACTTAAGCCTCCAAAAACATTAGATTTTATAATGGACAAAAATCTGTGTTTAAAAAGTTAATTAATTGTGTTAATTTAATAAATCTACAAGCACCATAACTTAGTTCCCTTTGTGAATTATTAATAGTGGTATAAATTTTAACTAGCTGAAAGATATTCACACATTATTAAGAATGTCTAATGTTTTTCGACAACTGTACAATTTGTAAATGCTAATAAAACCATTGTTTGGAAAAGACGACGAAATAACGAAAGTGTTTAACGTGCATTTACATAAGGTAATACAATAAACAAAACCTCTTAACAGCCGCATTAGTCAAACGGATAAGGTAGTAGTCGTCCATGAACCATGAGTTCGAATCTTGATTTTACTTTTGATTCGTGCTGTCACGGTAATCGAGCGGTTATGATCTCAAGCTTATGGTCGACATTATTTCCATTGTGTCGTGGGCTGGAGTCCCGATACTCAAAAAAGATTATTGGAGCAATGGGGCTAATACACAAGAGTAGATGTCATCACTTTGGGAGGATGTGGAAGTTTGAGAATGGGATGCTAACTAATGGGATCAGATACCATGATCGTCATTTGAGCAAGATTCAAAATTGCGAAGTCCGTCTTCAATGGCCCTCGTATTGCTTTTAAGTAAGATATTAATAAAAAATCAACTGATCAGATAATTAAAGAGAAACTGTGTAGGGAGCAGCTGTGGTTATTATGTCCATTAGCTCTCTGATTGTTTATCCCGCGATTTCCCGGGTATCGAAATATAGTTTTCTGAATATCTGTTCTTTAATGTATTCTAACCGTTTCAGTTTTACTCGTTTTATTAATTAGATTTATATTTCTGCTCCTTATTTTTAAGGATGAGAATATTTATTAATAAAAACTGCGAACTTTTAGTGACAATTGAGCCGCTCAGAAGCCAATGCGGTTAAGTCCAAAACACAAAAATTAAGAAAATTAATGTTTTTTGATACATTAGTTTTTAAAATTCTTGGTTTATTAATTTAATTAGAAAAGTGTATAAAGTCTTTTTTCGAGGTGTAAACTCTGCAAAAAAACAAGATATGTACAGGATGTGTAAATAAAAACGTAAGTATTTATTGAAATAATGACAGCATCTTAAGAATTTTAGGACTTAAACCTTTTGGCAGCTGAAAAAGATAAGAAATTCTAATTAGAAGTAACGGTTACAGTTACTTGTTTTTCAGTGTTACCAACAAATATCGAAAGAAGAAGAATAATTTAATTTTTATTTCAAAGTTTATGTAAAAAAATATTGATAAAAGGTGGACTTATTCACAATGGCTTCTGAAATTATTATACAATATATTCAGAAGCTATTAAAAAAAGAACTGTCTAACCTAGAAAAAAGTAACCAATGGGTAAATCCTTTAATAACTAAGAAGATTATTATTTATTTCATCAAAATTTCCAAAAATCAGAATATATCAAAAAATGGACTTACCGCATTGGCTTCTGAGCGGCTCAATTAGGGATATTGTTTGAATTATTTATCTATCAGTCTACTAAATCTGTACGAGAATTTTGATGTGCAGCACTCCCCCTCTATTATAACACGAAACTTCACCGTTCCAGTCATGTTAATAATACAGTGGTTTTTTCACAAGCCGACAAGTCACTGCATATTGCGGAGTGAAAGTGCACTGTCCATCCTCACTCAGTTTATTCCGTGTCAGAATAGAGACTGTGCGAATTTCCATTCACTCTCTAACGTGCAGTACTCAATCACTAATTTTGTAAAATGTGCAAAGCTAAGTTTAAAAAAAAAGGTCTGTACAACGTGAAGGTAAGAATAAAACTTTATTTCTTGTGAACAAAAAAAAATGAGATTTTGAAGTGACTTTAATCAAGTTATAAGTAAGTTAGTCCTCGTAAATAATATTGAATTGATTGAGGTGCAATCGTGGATATAGCTGATAATTTCTGACAGCTGAGGACGTAAATGAGTGGTTGATGGGTGATGAAGACGAAAACCACCAAATGAAGACTGCAGACGATAACATAATAATGGATTGGACGTCAAAAGAAGGGGACGATGAGAAGATGGGGGAAGAGAAATAACGAGGGCTATTTAAATAATACCTTACAGTGCAATTATTGACTTCTTTCCTACATGCCTCACTTAGGCGGAAGAAAATGGCCTTTCGATAAGTGACATTCTATTATTGAAGCAACTTCCAAAATAGGTGAGGAAAATGTCGTTTAAAGTGAAAAAAAACTGAAAAAACATGGAAAATTATTTTATACCTACTGCATCCATGGAAAAATATTGGTTTTTAATACAAAACAATACATTTTCTGTAATTTTAGGTATTTCGTGTATTTGGCACTTTATTTGCATAAACTGTATGCAGTTTACGCAAATAATACATCAAATAATAGATTTCAGAGATTTTTCTATCAACCGGCGTTTTCCGTAATCCTCCTGTGTCCTGATTCGATATCTGTCGGACAACAATAAGATACTGAATATTAAGAAATACGAAAGACACAAACTTGACTTTTGTGTATGATTTTCATTATCCTTATACGAGCTGTAGCTGTATAAGCTCGTAGCTGTGAGTTGGTGAACATTTCAGTAATTGTACATTTTACACCCTTTTGCAGTATGTAATATAGAAAAATAGGAAAGAGAGAGAGAGAGATTTTAGGAATTTTTTTAAGCAAAAATTATGATTCAATTAATTAAAAAAGTAAAAAAAGGACCATAAAGTAGAACTTGCCAGAAATTCCTTTATAATCTATTGCATAAGGGTCTTTTACTTGTGAAATTCAAGTAAAGAGTTACAATGTCTTCTAGAGGTAATGTGTAGATAGTTAAATAAGAAATCATCCCAGCTTATGTCTTGTTTTTGTAATATGATCATATTTCAAAATAACAAAGATTGTATTTGCAATACCAAATAATCAATACGACTTCCGTCTCACAACCTCAGGGGGTTTGCCTTCTTTAGCTAAGGGCGGGAATCATGACCGCTTGGTAATCCAGCGAAAATTTTCTTCACCAAACGGTTTGCTGGCTTTGATAAACACGAATGACATGCTCATAGGACTTTTCTTCCATACAGATCACAGTTAAAAAATAGTTTCACTCATTTACGCTTGACCATTTCATTTTTGTTTATAAACAAAATACATTAAAGTATTTTTAATTTTATTAAGCAAACATTTTTTTAGATTTTTGTGTGTTTATATTTCAGTTTCGTTGTTTCATTTTCACTGATGATTTCTATTCGCATATTTACCGTAATTAGAGTAAGAAGGAAAGTTGTGTCCTGAGGATACCTTTTGCTTTCCTTTTGACTCATGCCTCGCTGTTGGAGTGAGTCTACTTCAGTAAATCGGCTGATGGTACATCTCTTTTGCGGTTTCTCCTAAATTCACGGAGAGATACTGCAGGAGGTATATAAGGGGTGCATCGGGTTTCCCAGTGGATATTCGCAATAACACTGTAGCACTATATTTTTAAATGACTTCCAAGTAAGTGCCGAGCCTGACAATTGCCAATTGAACTGTAACTGTCTCCATCGTTGGACATCATGATGGGACATAATCGTAGGCACGGCAGGATAAACACCTTTCTTTCTTTCTACTATGGATCAATCTCTTTCGTTATCAGGAAAAAGTCTTGATTCACCACCTTTAAACACAACACTTTGTGTCGATTCATAGAGTAGATATAATCGATTCCTAAATTTTTTCATTTCCAAATAAAGACCTTGCATTGACAACTCCTTTTCGCGATCTCAGTAGTCCAATGGGTTTTTTTTCCCTTAATTCTCACAGGTGGTGATGTTACCATGAAGTCATAGTTTCGATACCAGATGCCATTTAAGTCCCTCGGGGAAGCGATACTGATTTGCGCTAAATCCGTCGCTAATCCAAGCTTTTCCCTCATTGGAGTGGTGTGGAAGTTTGGAGAGAGAGTTTTTCGATGTTCAGATTACACAGTCTGTCGCCAGTAGTACCACGTTAATAAGCAATGAATCAATAAAAAAAACATTTGTCTCCCGAAATTAAGCAAAATTAATTTGGACCAAGATGCAAGCGATGTTTTGGCGACTCTGGTGGACCAAACGACAAAACTGGATACAGGAGTGGCACAATGTAGTCTTTTCAGACGAGTCCCGGTTCTGCGTGCAGTATTCTAATGGCAGTATACGTGTCTGGAGGTTCCGAGGAGACCTCTCGTTGCCTGTTTGCATTCCATATTAGCATAGGCGTCCTGTAACTGGTGTGATGGTTGGGGCAGCAATTGGATACACGATACTTACATCTCTAATTCGAATCGGTGATAATTTGAACGCAGATCGATACATTTCTAACATCTTATGTGCAGTGGTTGTGCCCTATCTCTAAGAGCTGCCAAACACTATGTTCCTGCAAGATAATGCAAGAACACATATTACACGTCGTATTCTGACCTTCCTCGATACACAGGATATCCGGTTGTTGCCCTGGCCTGCTCGGTCTCCAGATCTGTCGTCAGTTCAAAACAAAAATGTCAGTTGAAATTCTTTTGAATTCATTAACTATCAAAATTATGAGGAATTCCGTATGTCGAGATCTAAATATTTCTGAGAGTAAGAATTATCAGCATGTTTTTGAACCTTGTACAGGTAATTTCATTATGTGTGATATTCCTGTAAAAATAACTATTATAATGCAACGAAAAAGAACAATGAGGCACAAATTCTTTCAGAAATGAATCGATCCCACACAAAAACAGGATTATTTCGGTTTGCTTCCTTTTAACTTAGAATATTTTTATTTATTTTACATTTTTATAGTGGCCAAACCCACAAGGGGGATGTACAACTTTTTGATATTAAGTTTACGAGTTTGATATAAATGTTATCGTTAAAAATAAAATTCCCTTAATAAACTTTGTTGGATATAAATAAAAACTAATAAAAAGAAACTGTTTATATTTTTTCATTCTCTCTCTATTGATTAGTGATTTAATTTAATTAGTACTTAAACTAGAATAGAAAAATTACAAATTTAAGAAAAAATTAAACAGAACTTTATAAGAATTGAACAAATCCCATTTTCCTCTAGTCCTTTCTTTTCAACTTAAGGACTCAGTGCATGAAAGATCCATCGTACAGAATGTGTTTTTTGATTGATTGATTGTTTCATTAATGATCAATTTAAAGTAACAAGAGCTATTGACAATAAACTTCGTAATTCTGAACTTTGGTCAAGAGGCAAGGACAGCACCAGTGCTTGAACTTCCTATTCAAACTTCCAAATAATGCGAACGGGAGGACTTCAATCTCTTGAGGGTCATGTCCAACCGATAGTCATGGTGTGGAAATTTGGAGATGGGAGGGCCAGCTCAAATGTTATCCTCTTATCTTGACTGAGACTCAAAACTACGAGATCCATCACTAATAGCGTAATGCGATGTTAACAAACAAACCGATCAATTTGCACGTTTAAATAAAAACATGAATTTAATAATTGCTTATATACGTCTCACTAATAAGCAACATGAAAACTATCTACAATGGACCTCGTAATTGGAGCTTCTGTCAAATGGTGAAGACGACTCCTGAACTGACATCCCCCTTCTCTAAACTTCGATCCCATGCCAATGGAAGGACTTGGAGCTTCAACCGATTTAGCGTGTATCCGCCTCGCTACACGTTGGTTTGTTTGTAGACTCAAAACCCTAGAATCAACGTAAAGAGGTCCGGTCACGAGCTCCCAAATATGACCACTCAGCTAGGAAAAATATAGAATACAAAAATTTCGATATTACCTTAAACGTAATTTTAAAAATATTTGTATAACATTTACCAGACTGAAGGTCTTTCCTAGAAGGAATTGATTAATTGATTGTTTATTAACGTCGAACTTGAAGCAATACGTGGGCTGTTGGCTACGGACAACGTACTTTTGAGTCTCGTCAAGTGACATGCACGACACCAGTGTGGCGTCCTGTAACTGCTACCTTTATGCAGATGCTAAAACATCATGACTACGTCATTACAATGGTATAAAACCTAATTGAACGATATTATTGGTGCACAATCACCTTCCCAAAAGACACTGAAAGATACTTTATATATCCTATGAACAACCCTAAGTTTCTTGCTACTTTTTACACAGCTTTAAAAGTCTATTAGAAGTTTTCCCTTTCAACGCATCATTCCCTTTCTACTTGTTGGCGCCACGCCTCTTTTGCCTTTCCTATTCTCTTCGCATCGACCAATCAAAACCCATCAACTTCCCAATATTTAAATTTATTTAATCTGTTCGTAATATGTAAATTATGGTAACTTGTTTAGTTACTTGCCTTCCATTCAACAAATTACTCAGAAGAAATAGAGTTTCACGTTCAGTTCTACAAGATTTAACTCCAGGAGCTTTCTACAGATTTCAGACTTTGTCTAGCTTGAAAATTTTCCAACTACCGCCAATGTTGATCTCACACATTCAAGATACGGCCTTGAAGACCGCAAGCTGCTTAGACGCCGGCAGGAAGCAAATTCAACTTCAATTTCATTGTTGGTGCATATATTCTTTTCGTTCCGCTCTTGCTCACCTTTTTGTTTATCTATCAATTGGATGAAGATGAGTATATGTTAATTATTATTATTTACTTTTAATAAACATTTAATCAAGATGTTTCTGGTCGCATTATGTTGTTGGAGTAGCCATTAAACCTAGTCTGATATTTGGAGTAAAAACATGAGGGGATAATGATAAGCTTACGTCTCTCCCTCACCTGATCTGTTACAACAATCTCCCAATATCCATACCATCAGAACATGATGACTTTGAAAATGAATAGATTTAAAGCGCATCGACCGCGGTACTCGACGGGTGTCTTACAGAATCATAACTTGAGCTCACGATTTGGATATCGCGCTCATGTCAAGGCCTAGAATTGATACATTAAGACAAGAATTTTGACTTTTTTCTGAAGACCAATGTAATAAAAATACCTATAATACGTAAATATTCTTAATTTTGTTTAATATAAAGCCCAATTGATGAAATAATTCTTAATTTAAAAAAAAATAATATTTAAAAAAAATTCACTTCCAAAAGTCTGACGTAATTCACGATACAAAAAGACAGTTTTTTTTTTCAAACTGCTGCAGAAAATAAAATAAAAATGAAGTCAATGATATGCTTAAATAGTTTAAATTTAACATTATTTTTTAATTTTGGAAAAGTTTTACATTGCCACGAACATTACGGATCAAGTTTATTAAATTACCTCTGTGAATGGTCATGGTGGACACACGTGTGCAGGTCGCACGTCTGAAGGTTGATAACGATGAATCAGGTGCTGTGACAGATGATCTTACACTCACTCTGTCCTCCCGATCTGTTGTGGCCCTAGGTCGACCGCTACCATCATGACTCTGAAATCTGCCATTGTCCACCCATTTTTGACACCACCTTCTAAATGCCGCATCGCTTCGACCCATATGACGAGCGATTCTCAGATTTGCTCAACCTGCATCTTTCAATCCAATGATACGACTTCTTTCTAACTCTAACAGTTGCTCGTAATGAGCTCGAATTTTGCGGCGAGGCATTTTTTTCAGGAGTTTAAAAGTACCCTAAATCGCAATGCAACAGAAAATTTGATCGTCAGATTGAGAATCGCTTCCTATATACACCTGCTGAGTGCGCAGTTCCGATGCTCTGTAGCTCCCGCTATTCATTCATTGGACACGTAATTTTAATCGTTTGCATTTTCCGTCCAAATGTCTTTGCATACTAAATTTTATTACAATCGGGCAACTCCATCTTGGTGCGTCGTTTTTTTTTTTTTTTGTTATGGAGTATATATATATATATGTTTGTGTGTGCATGCATAATTTTGTAATTTTACCAATGTACATTATTTTATTTCTGTTATGCGTGTGGCAGAAAAATTCTGCTGAGAAATTTTATTTACGATGCTTGTAAGGAATTTATAATTACATAGAGGAATTTGTTTTTCTGCCACAGTTCACCTGTCATGTAGTTATTTTAGTTCATTAGTAACAATGTACGATCATTAAATCAGCAATACTAAGAGAACCATTGATCGCGTAAAAATATGGTATGAAATTGATATTAAAATGGTAGTTTCACGAATAATTTCAATATTATTAAAATTAACTATGAAATTAGAAATATTGAATTGTAAGAAAAAATACCACATTAATTATTCTTCATATTTAATTTTTACAATTAGTGATAAAATTTTTATATGCATATAAATTCAATGAATCCTTCGCGGGTGTAAATGAAAATCAAAAATACACGTGAATAAAAATTCCTTCTATACTTTAATTACTCAAAACTTACCTTTTATGATTTTAGAAGCGATTTTTATAATTTAACAGAATCTCATTTTTGTTCTACTTTTTATTTCTCACTTTGTGGTCTTTCTCCTTTGTATTTCGCTATTTAATCTCATTTCTCTCGTTTTATGATACGAGATTAATACTATCAGCACAAAAAAAATAGAAGTTCCTTTTCACGCATCTATTTAAAACCAGGTTTAATGATTAAAAGTATATCTTTTCAGGTAAAATCTTTGAAATTATCGAGAACGCTAATTGGTCTTAAAAAAATTTGAGTTTGTTATACAGAATAAAACATTATTTAAACAGTTGCAAAATTAATGGATACACTACTGCCATCTATTGGTACCAATAGGCATTATAAAATTCGATAATAATGGTGAATGGTGCTTGCTCAAAAAACGACGCAGAATTGCATTGAATACTAACTTTTCGATGAAATTATTTATTGAAAAACATTACATCTAACTTTACAATAACATTGGGATGATCTATTTTTTGAATGGTTCTAATACGTTATTTTCGATATTCTCAATTATTTTTTTAGAATCCTGAAAATAATATATGTAAGCAGTGAGCCATATGTCCTTTCATCATGTGTTCTTTCGTACTGAAAATTAAATGCTTGAAAATTCATCATCATTACAACAGAATTTCTTAATCATGAACTACTTTTCCCACGCATTTCTAATAGTACTTTTCCTCAAACGTAATCATTGTTGTTGATAAATTTCACTGCACATTTTGCACCCAATTTTATGAAAATAAATGAGTTTCCTAAATATCAATTTAAATTTTACCATCGATCTCAAACTTCTTCAAGCATTTCATATTTTCTGATCCAAAAAGAAGCATATTTTCAAGATTTAACAGTAAAGGTTTTCAAAAATAGTTTTTTTTTAAAAATTCTCCTGTAGAAGTCCCAAATGAAATTTAAGACTTAAATGAATTGTTGAAAAGAATATGAATCATCCATATTACATATAAATTCGTGTGAATGATTATTTAAGCTTATAACTGATTAATTACATTCGTAAAGCCAATCATTAAAAATGTTCATACCAATGGTTTTGTTGATAAAAAAAAAATTAAGAATAAGTATTTAACATTTTAACGAATATAATGCACACAAATGTCTCGGAGTAAAATAAATTATTAATTGTAAAATTGATTAATTTTATAACTAATCAATTCAAAATAATAACAAATTGAAAATAAAGACATATATAGAAAATTAGTTAATAAGGGACAAATAAACAATTAGAAAAGTTTTTTTTTCTCTCTGTGCAAAATTCATCGCGTAGTATGAAGAATCGTAAAATATGTTGTTTAAGCATTTTATATATGGTGATTGACTTTTAAAATGATATAAGGTTTTCGTGATTGATACTATTTATCCAGAAAAAGTTTCATCGCAGCTTGTACTGGGATATAAATATTATCTTTCCTTTTCTAAGAATTATCTTGTTGTTTCTTGCTGTGAAAAATAATAAACTGAATTTTATATGAATAATTTTATGAATAACATTCAACACACAGTGAGGTAAAATAATTAGGAATACCACTAACTGAAACTCACCCATTCATCAAGTGTATTGGAGTAATAAACCAGATAATCTGATGAAATGCTTTCTCCTGCTCTGAAGCCTCAGGTAGCACCAAAAATCGCTTGTTCATGGGGAAAACCAGATATTTGAATGACTTTGAACGTGGCATGATTGTGGGCATCTGAAGAGTTGGTACCAGCATCTCCGAAATCGCTTACTTACATTTCTTGTACAACATTATCTTGAATCTTCAAAGAATAGTAGCTTAGCCAAAAAATTCCCGAATGGAAAGTGGAATAGCAGGCGGAAATCTCTCGTGAACCGGAACTAGTGTCAAACAATTGACACTTTTTTGCAGCAACATAAAAGCTACAACGAAACGAAACTTAGGATAACCTCAAAGCTTATCTGTACGCTTTAAAAGACCAATCGTAACACATTGAAATAGAGAACGATAAACAGGTGTCCATTTAATTTCGCTACAAAACAGAAAAAACGAGTTTTTGTAGGCTACAGAACTTGAAAGTTTGACGCTTGATTGATGGAGGGTGGTTGTATAATCTGAAGAGTAAAGATGTTTTCTTCATGACATTGGTCGCACAGTTAGGACACCAGTTTCTGCATGACATTGGATGTGTGATGCAAGCAGCATGAAGTAATGGATTCGTCAAGCAACAAGACAATGTTTCAAGTTGGTTGTGGTGTCTGGAGAACATTTTCTTCATTTAGTCTCTTAGTTCTCCTTCGGAAACATGTGCCAATGTCAGCGTATACTTTCATATCCTTAATGACCACTCGCACCCATTTATTGCTACATTTCCAACAAGATAATGAACCTTGTCACTGTCATAGAATAGTCTCAGATTGGCTTTTAGAACATGATTCATAGTTCAATAGTTCCAATGGCTAATCCAATCACGCGATCTCAGTTTTATACGATATTTGTAAGAAGAAGTTGAAATATCTGTTAAAAACTGCAAAACAACTGCCTTCTAATCTGAGGGAATTAAGAGCTTCCATTTTGTTAGTATGGGCTAATACTTCTCCCCAACAGTTTCAGTAATTTATACAGTCCATACCTAGAGGAAAATGTGCCGTTATCAAATCCAGAGGAACAATATTGGCAGTAAATTATGCGGAATTAGTAATGTTTTGGCCCCTAAATATATATTTTTTAAATAAAAATAAACTCCATCAAAGAAGTAACTCAAGGTATTTTTTAAGGCAAAATTGATAATCTTTTATTTTTGCTTCAAAAGATTTGTCAGAAAAGGGAAATTAAAATTTTAAATTACGATACGTTAGTCAATAATAAATATAAATATAGAAACATCTAATATTCAAAATAAGATTACAAATACACATTTCAAAACTTTGGGTATTTATATTAATAATAAAATGAATGGAAATAGTGAATATTCTTAGCCAATAA
>BMAW01084129.1:43380-63190 GCA_019974015.1 Nephila pilipes | reverse complement strand
CAATAATAAATATAAATATAGAAACATCTAATATTCAAAATAAGATTACAAATACACATTTCAAAACTTTGGGTATTTATATTAATAATAAAATGAATGGAAATAGTGAATATTCTTAGCCAATAAATAAAACTGACATACTATTTCTTGATTATACTCAATTAACAATGTGATAACGGGAATCAGTAATATTAAAGTAATTAATTTCTTAGTTTCAGTGTATTGTTTTTCTGAATTTTATTTACGCGTTTATCCTTGAAAAATATTCAACTATAAGTTAAATTTTTAAAAATTAAAAAAAAATTAAATACTAATAAAAAATTAACAATTGTCACGAAAGCCATCCGCTTTCTCTAACATAGTTGTGATATATCGTTAAGAACCTGCACTGACACTTCCTTGCAATGTTATTCGTATGGTTAGAAAAAAAAACCTTTACAGAGAATTTTTCGAATACCGAGGAAGTCTTAAGCTATGACCTCTCTCCCAGCCTAAGCGATAAACTTGACAGCCATTTTAGCAATTTAGCGACTTTGGCTACAAAATGTAGGTTCTCGGAATTGCTTGAATACTCCTGAATGATCATGGAAACTAAAAGTTACCTTAGCAGATCCTATTTGAATCCAGGGATTTCCTGTGATTGCAGAGGTGGTGGCGAGGAAAATACGGAACATGTGATTCTTCTATGCTCTAAATTCGTCAGTGAAAGAAAGACCCTAAAAATTAGCACTTAAAATCATCAACATCAATTGGCCTCCTGATTTTCACCAGTTTGTATCCAAAAAAAATGCATTTGGCTATTTTTGTAAATTCTTTGTAAATAATCTTAATCCTTGTTTCTCTTAAATTTTCCCTTTTATTATTTTCCTTTTATAATGTGTTTTCATACTTACTTCTGCATACCTCTTACGATACTTTGTGGTAAATGTTGATGTGTTGGTAAAAAAATATCCCTGAAATCTTTAGTTAAAGAGAAATTACGGATTCTTCCTGAATTTTTCCTAGGACGTCACACCTGATCGAGACAGCTATAAACACGCGAAGATGTGAAATCTGCCTTTGACTAATTTTGGAGTTTTGCCTGTAGCACGAGTAGTAAACTGGTGAGGTGAGAGTTATTGAAAGTGCTATTTCATTTTACTAATGATTTCTTATCTGTTGTGTTGCTATTTTGTGCGAGTTCTATTTTTCTTGTTTGGGCTGTTAATCTGTACAAGTTTTGTTACCTGTGCAACGTCATTTCCTGAATATTTGTGAATAAAGCGTCATTCTCCTTTTATCTCTTTGGTGGACTGTTTTCATTGTACACAAACTGGACTATTTTTTGTAATAATATTAACTCTGAGTATTCCGTAAACATCTTACAGGGAAAGCTGAAAGTCATTTAATAATCCTAAATGAATACTTTTAATGTCTATTAAAAAATATACTTATCCATATATATTATATATTATACATTGTTGGGAAATATTTTTGAACTAAGAAAAGAAAGCAATATTCCTTAGAAGACCACCATTGTCCAGTTTGCAAATATGGACTCTTTTCATCACATTTTTCATAACCGCTGGTAATACCTTTTGCCTTGAATTTTTTGATGGATTTTGGCCTTGAGTTAAGCAATAATTTTAGGATAATTGGTGAAAATATAATCTCTTTAAGGTATCTCCCAGAGAGCAAAATTTGGTGCAGTGAGATCAGGGGAACATGAGAACTGATTCCTGTATCTAATGAACAACTTGCAGTCGATATTCCTAGATTTTCAGCAATGGGAATTTTCAGTTCTTGGAGCATATTTGACAAACCTATGAGCCCCGAAACGTGTAACCAATATTTAAAGGTCGAAACCTTCCACAAGTTTGTAGAATACAGAATTCTTTAGACACTTGACATAGATCCAACAATTTAGATTATTGAAAATGCAATACATCATGTCGATAAATTTTCACTATTTTACGCGAGATTGTAGATATTCGTACTTTCGAAAAATCATGCTTTATTTTCAATTATCGAAACAAAGTTCATTTTTTATAAAAAATTTCTTAACAATGTACTAAAAATATTTGTCTATATTTGTATAGAAATTCTCCATATCTTACCTAAAAGGAAAGAAATATTATAGAATAATTATTAATAATTTCGTTTCACAACAAATATTTCTCTACTTAATTTTTAAAATAGTTTTTCATTTTAATGAAGATATGTTAAATTCTAAAGAAATAATAATGTGCCTGTTTAATAAGGAAAATAACAAAGTAAAATGGTTAAAGAAAATAAAGCAATAACATCTTAACGAAATTAATGATGTCCGCTTAATCATCGTCAATTGATTGTACATAGTTTTCAAAACGAGGAAAAAAAATTTCGTACAATGTTTATTTCTTTCTTATAAGTTCTTCATTTAAGCTTACTAATCACTTTTTTTAATTACTGCAAATGGAATCAACAGTTAAGATTAAAATGATGTTTATAATTACTTAAAAGATTGGCATCTTTTTTAAGTAAAATTGTAAAGAAGAAAATACTTTTTTTTTTTTCCTTAATTTATTATCGCTTCTTGAGTGGAAATTTAAATGAAAGTACAGAACTTAATTGAACTTAACATCACTTTATCATGTTGTTTTTGACGATTTGAAAGGGAAATAAAAAGGAGAAACAAAAACTGTTTTATATATAAGAATAACTCTTAATTTGAGTAAATATATCAATATGATTTTTTTTTGTCATCTCAAAGTTTACAGTATTCATTTGTTAAAAGAAACAAATGGAAGAAATAAAATTTTTATATAATATGTAAAGGAATCCCATGACACTTGAACCCTTTTTAAAGGATATTCTAGCATTTCTATAATTAATTAAATGATACATAATTAGAGTCTAATGATAACTTGGTTATCGCACAAAAACATGAAATAACTGATTTTCAAGGTTGGAAAACAAAAGAGTTGGGTCGGCTGTAAAAAAATAGAGAAAAGTATAAATCTTAAACAAGGGAGTAAGATGTTTAAATAAACCCTAGAAAAGGTTGTAAATTCAGTAAAATTAAAATTTTAAATGTGTGATATTTAAATATGTATAATTTTAATGTTTTTTATAATACATTTTTCTACTAGTTTCTCGATAATTTTGAAGTTATGATTATAAATATTTCACTTTTATTTCACAGTACTTATTAAAAATTATATAGAATGAAATTTGTACTACAATTAAAATATAATTTATTTCAAGACTTCTGTATTAAAAAAATTAAAATCAAAAGGAAAATATGTCAATTAATTTATTTTCCTAGAACAATAAGAAGTAAATGAATAACCAAGCAATCTTCCATTTAAATATATTCAAAATGTCACATTTTAATTCCTTATTAACAGTTGTAATGTGCTTCTAAGTGTGCTTAATAATCAGAATTATAAAGAGATAAACTAAACCATATTTGCTATTAATAAAGATATTAACTTTTTTTGAAACCACTGAAGCCTCAATTCAGTACTTAAACAAAATGAAATAGCAGTTAAATTATAAATGTTTTTAACTTCCTTTTAATTTTGTTTCTGATATGAAAATATCGAGCAAATCAATTTCGTAACTGCAGCGATTCTCTTCTACAACAACGTTAGAAGTTAAAAAGCCTTACTCAACCAGCCAGATGAGATATCTTTTCAGCCTGATTGGTAGGACCGTCAACTTCGGACTCCTTGGTCCAGGGATCGAAACAACGCTGCCGCATCAAGGTCAACAACTCTCTCCCCCTCCTCGGGGTCGGAAAAACCACTCGCGGCCGAATAACCATGAAATAAATGTACAGGGAGTAATAAGAATTTTCTTTTAATCAAAGCTTAGGTAATCAGAACTTTTGTTAATGTCTCCCCAACTAGTCATAGTTGAGTTTGTCAAATCATAACAAAAATATAAATAAGATAAAAAAAAATATTGAAGAAGTTTAAAATTATGCCCACACATTACGAAAATAATACAGGAAAATATTATTCGTCTCTTTGAAAATTAGAGAGATCCTGAGCAACATACACGCACGCACGCACGCACACACACACACACATATATATATATGAGAGAGAGAGAGAGAGAGAGAGAAAAGGAGAGAAGACTTGAAGAAATTTCAGTAATCTAATTAATTTTAGTTTAATGCCATTTATTAGATCATAATAAATATTAGTGGTTTTGAAAGAAGTCACCAATTATATGGAATTATTATCGCCATGTCAGTTGATTGTGGTCGAAGTTTGTGCGTTTTGCGCAGATAGTGTCAACAGAGATTGTGAATGTTTATTAACGTCGCACTGAAAAGCAACGTAAGGGCTATTGGCGACGAACCTCGTAATTTTTAGTCTTAGTCATATGATGAGAATTGACACTTGAGCTGGCACCTTTCTTCCAAAACTTACATGGCCAAAACCGCGGACAAGGTGTCAACAGAGAACGAGAACCATTCGACATAGCCAAGAACTTAATATTTTAGGAAAAGAGGAGATAACACTAAATATCGTGCAAATTCAGCAATTAAATTGGGGCTCATGATATTTGTAGGACCCAAATAAAGGCGTCTCTGAAAATAGAAGTTGCAGACTAAGAATATTGAAATGAAAACAAAGAAAGGATAAAAAAAAAATTAAGTTTATCATAATTGCTCCCTTCACTTGACTTGTACAATAACTTGGCCAGCGTTATTGTTGAATCAGTAAAGATGGAAAATCAATTATAGGTTTTTAAAATTTTGATAAATTTCTTTGACTGTCTGTCATTGCATAGATTATAATTTTTAAAAAAACTTTAATTCCGGCAAATGAATCTCAACAGCTGTAACATTATAGTTATGACGAGCAATAATATTAATCACTCTAATTATAAAAATAAAAACGCATATTTTGACACATCATTATAGCATGATCAAAAGATGGAGTTCGTTTATATAGTACTCTTTAAAAGTATTGAGATAGGCTTTTATTTTAGATTTTTGTTAAGTGTTTTTCATTTTATTTGAAGAAGAAAAAGTATTTTTGAAATGTTCTTGATTTATGCAAAAATACATTAAATATAAAATAATATAAAAAGATGCATGTGACTCTGTAAAATGGATAGTTGCAAAAATATGAAACAATTGAAGCATAATTATGTCACACGTAGAACAAGGTCACAGTTGTCAATACAATTGATTTTGCGTTTATGATATGATTACTTCGACAACGGTGACAAATTGCATTGCTTCTTCTTGAAGACATTTATTCATGAAACGAGATGGTCAACAAGTCTGGACAAAAGAGGACAGTGGTGTTTTGTTTTTGCTCATGCAACCTCTCGAAGAGAGGCAGTGCATAAAGAAAATCACAAAAGTGCAAAACCAAATGTCAAAAACACTTGTAAACTAACTCATAACTGGTTTTTCACTTTAGATAACACCAAATCAATCATGTAAGAACCATTCCTCATTGGGAAATAATTTTAAGCGGATAGATTCTTTAAAAAAGTGAAAATTATGAGGACAGATGGATTTTTTTAAAAAAATTATTTGTTTATTTATCATTCAATTTCAATTGATCAGGAGAATGAGAAAAAAAAAATTGAATTTAGAGATATGTACAATTTGAGAAATTTTCTTTGCTAAGGCATTTATTTCATTAATTTCGAAAGTGACTTCAGGACATTGTTTAAATATTTCATAAGGACCCAGAAAACGGATGACTCGATTTTCTAGTATAAGGATAAAGAAATTTTTCCTACACAGTCATATTAAATGGATTGAATTTTTTTCTCAAAAAGAGAGCATAATATCTAATTTTATTTTTATTAGAAAAATCTTTTGTTAATTGCAAAGCTAATTGACATGCTTCATTAACAGGTTCATAATATTTATTCTATCCTATATGTGAGTGAATTGGAAAGAGACCAAACAAAAAGTATGCTGATGAATATTTAGTTTTTGGGTGAGGAATTAAATTATATTATTTAATTATTTGTTCTAATTATTTCATCCAACGAATTCCTAATAAGTGACATTCACTAGACTAGACATTTTGTCCCTTACATAGAGGTGTCTGTTAACAAGAGATGAAGAGATAAATACGTATACTATTCAAAGGGACCCTGTCCTACAGAATTTTTTCTCTTATAGAGGTGTCATTTCCAAAAGGTACTTCTGTATGTTTTCTTTCTTTTCTTATTAATTAGAAAAAATACAATATTTATGAAATTCAGTAACATCAAATGTAATATTAGATAAATAATATTAAATAGTAACTAAATTTAACATTTTACGAGCTTCGAGATGACCAAATTGTTCGCGAACTCGATTTAATAATTTCAATTTTAATGAAAGTGATATAATTATACGTGTTTTTCTTGTACATTTCTATAACATCTTTGACTTTAATTCTTAGATCTACTTAAATTATCATTTTTTTGTAGGGTTTTGATTTCGTTTGTGTCAAGCAAATGAACAGAATGTCAAAAATTATGAGAAACAAAAGGCCTGGATTACATATCTTCTTTAATGTTCGAAGAGAGAAAGAGAGACAAAACCTATGAAATTAAATATTTCATAGTCATACATACTTTACTTTTGCGACCAGTGCAATCTTAAGTATTTAATATTTTTGAGCCAAACAAAAGCCGCATGATCAGTATTAAGAAAAAAGTTTTGAACTTGAAGGTAGTAATAAAATTTATCTAAAATACCTATATTATTGCAAAGCATTCTGATTCATTTACTGCATAATTTTTTCATATTTTCTTAAAGTTCTAGAATGATAAGAAATTGTCTGTAAAATGTTTAATGAATCAGGTTGTTCAAACATTAAACCAACAATTTATTGTGATGCTTCAATAAAAACGTGACGTGTTGTATCATGATTATATAAACCTAAAACAGGTTTTGTTATTAAAATTTGTTTTAATTTTTCAAAAGCATTTTTCCATTTTCATCAGTCCAATTAAATTTCCCATCTTTTTTTAACGACTGATATGAAAATTATCTAAGCTTAGCATATTCAAAAATAAACGTAATGTACCTTGGTGTGCAAAACTTTAGCAACAGGTTTCTTTTTCCTATAACTTCACGAGAAATCATCTGAGAGACATGAAATTCAGAAATGAGAGACAACATTTTGTACTTAAACGATGACGAAAGCATAGTTGCGCAAAAATGAATACATTACATAAAATATGGAAGGATTTATTGAACTCAACGTATCGTAACACATGAATGTCTGTCCAAGAAGAAGAATAACAAGCAAATGTTTCTTAGTATGGGATATGCCCTCCCCTTACTACAATAGTTGCTTTGCACCGTCTCTCTATACTCAGCACCAGATTGTCCAACAGTTCTTGAGGTTATTATGCCCATTCCTCAATAAGTACCTGTTTCAGTTGTTGGGTGCTCCTCGGAGGATGTAATGGTGCCGCAAGGTGTCTGCACAAAGCATCTCACACATATTCTATGGAATTTAAAGCAGGGGAGAACGCTGGCCAATTCATTCGAGAGATATCTTCACTTTCCAGTAGCTGCTGAACATCAGCAGTCCGGTTTCGCCCTTCAGTTTCACCCAAAAACGAAATCTGGTCCAATAGCACCTCGGAACAGACGCACATGGGGAAGGATCACCTCCTTACAATAGTGATCTACGATTACAGAACCTCTTTCGAAAACGTGGAGCTCAGTCCGCCCGTTCAGCATAATCTCTCCAAGGTGACAACTCTAGGACCACCGTAACAGTCTTTTTCCTTAATGTTACTGAGATGAAATAGTGTTCCGACCTCTCTCCTAATCAACTGGCGTTGAGAATCACTTGTGGTACAGAAATGACTCTCATCCGTAAAGAGGACATAACTCAATTGATGAGATGCAATCAAATATTGTTTTGGCAGCAAATGGCTAACTTCTGGGCAGATCCACTCAGCTAATACCGATCGTTTCCAGAGACAGACTCCGACGGATTCACTCCGCCTTGGCATCTCTTCATATTTGAACCTGTCAAGCCGGATGTGACATTGCAGGGAAAGTTAAGGAAAATATCTTTAACTATCCACCCACTCGAGATTTTCACAAGATTCCAGCACCTTATGAAATACTTTGGCCGGCAGCCGAAGTCATTCAGTTTCTCACCAATTCGACAAAATTGTCATCAAATTCATCACCATGATTAAGGATTCATAGTTTAAGCTTTCCTTGACTCCTACGAAATCTCTATCAATGTCTGTTCTCTTTTGTGAGGAAGGGAAGCGTAACTTCAGCAACAAAGCATAATTTTTCGTAACACAATTTTTGATTACCAAAAATGCGTTTACTTGATTTTCTTCTTTTGGAACAAACATAAGACTATTGTTGAAGTAATTCCATCACTAAATAACGATACTAGGACATGTAATTTAGACTTAGTCGAAATCCAATTAGTAAATTGTTAAAATCCTGCGGGGTTTCTGCAAGTGAAATCATTCTCTGTGAGCTTTTATAAAACACCTTGAAGATATTGTTGGTGTTAATTTGAAGAAATAACTATCACTTAATTTTAATTTAATGTCCTTTATTAGAACATGATTAGTATTAGTGATATTGCAATAATTCACCAATTGTAAGGTATTGTCTCCGCCATAATAGCGTGCGAAGTTAAAGTGTTCTCCGCAGGAGGTGTCATCAGAGAAAAAGGACCGTTTTATAATCTGGAGAAAAAAAGATTACCCTGAATTTTCTTAATTCAGGTGTTAAACTGAGGCTCGGAATTTTTCTAGTAAACAAAAATGGGAGACTCTTAAAGCTGAAGTACAATAGTCAAAATGCGGAAGTAAAATTCAATGGTAATTCTGCTTGCAGACAATTTTTTTTAACTTATCTATGTTAATGTAAACACCTTGTAATTTAATCACACCACTTAAAATATGGTTGCAAATTATGTTCATATATAAAAACGTTCAGGATTTATGAACTTCCCCTCAAGTGTACTTCATGAATTACAAAAGAAAAATGTCTCATACATATAGTAACTTTAATATCTTCAATTTAAAAAAAAATATTTATCTTCATTTTTACAAATATAAGTTTGCTCTAAATTTTAATACGCTAGATAAATAGATAATAAATAATTAAAATTTATATTATTATTAATTCAGACGAAAATTTCATTATTCTAAAGATTTTGAAACTAATGTAATCAAGTATTTTATCTTCATATAAATGTAAAAAAAAAAATTGGCTAAAAATTACTTGCTGGCCCACCTTTTAGTATACCTTTAATCTGTTTATATATTTTATTATAAAAAAGTATATAATTCTTTAAGAATTATAAATAAGTTTTTTTTTTCTTTTGAGACTTATATTTCGTATTTTTGTAGGTCTAAGTTTTTTTTAAAAATATGATGCGGAATAAATTGATAAGACAAAAAAGACGCAAAAATTTTATGTGTTTTTATATAATAGTTATTGAGTAGCAAAACATTGCCTCTGTCATAACAAACAGAAAAAGGAGTCTTAAATAAATAAAATGAAAAAGAAATTAATATTCTAAATGATATTTCTTAGTTCATCTTAAAGAGAAATATTTATCTCAATAAGTTTAAATTTTATAGAATGTTTCAAATAGGATCCGTCAAAGGAAGATAAAGCAATCATTAGAGAGTATTCAGCACATTTATTGAAATTGAAGGTTCTTAAGGGTTTTCAAGTGTGGAAAATTATTTCCCTAAATTATAATTTACTTCAATCGTAGATTAATCCCCAAATATAGCATGCTTCAAAACCATTGTAATATGTGTAAAGTATAGTTAATAAAGTAGTGGATTTTTTTAACTTGATTACCAATAATAATGATAATCTCATGGATCAGTAATTTTTATAAATGTTTATCACCCGTACAAAATGTTTGCAATAAAAAAACTTTTCTTCCTTAAGAACTGCACATTAGCTGTTATTGTAATATACGCATTTGAAGAATTAGACGCATTTGATGAACACATTTCACCTGTCAATAGTTATTCTTCACGAAAGATATAAAGGATTAAAGAAAATTGTAAAGGACGAATAAAAAAAATAACTTTTTGAATTGCTGTTCATGATTCTAGCATATTATAAGCTTTATTTTTTGTAATTGCTTTGAAGAGCAGATGGTAGACAGAAAAAAAAATATTGACAGCTTTCTAAGAAATTGATTTTAAGGTTAGCTATTATGTGTCGGAAGAGGCAGATTAGTTAAGAAAACTTTTTCAACTTAATTGGTTTCGCGACTGAGATACTGAGAAAAGTATAACGTAGCGTTCTACAAAACAGTTCGATTCTAGAAACGTCAATGATATATTTTTGTTTTACAAAATTGAAAATTATTTATCATATTAGAACTCTTTATCGTCCACATCTTTTACCAGCTGCTACTTAGCATAGACAGGTGGACTTTTATAAAAGTTTCATATGCATACATAATGTAGGTCAAGGGTGATTTTTTTCACGCTTGTATTTCAAATCAATGCTACAAAAGCAATAATGATAGAAATTATTCTTAAGATGTGTCATTTATTGCATCAAAATATTTTAAATCTTTTTTTAACAGAGCAAATGTTTTAAAAAAATTAGAACACTTGCGATGTTGGTGTCAATAATAGTATTAGTTGACTTCTGTTTTTTATAATGCAAAAAATGAAGGGACAGAGTTTTTAACATAAAGCTATCAGGAAATTAAATATGAGACAACTTTTTAGCCATTTATAAATAAATTTAAAATTAAATGCAAATGGAAATGATTATTTGTATTCAAATATAGGTTAATATATAAGAGCTGAAGTAATCTTTTATTATGTTTGAGTTTTATAATATTTATTATATTGCAAGGCCATAACTCATTGAAAACAAATGTGTATTAAGTAACAATTAAATGGGATGATATTTAAAATTATCGTGGTGAAATTATTGTTTGGATCTTCAAAAACATTCCAAAACTTTGTCTTACTGCACTATTACCAGGCGCAGTACAAAACCCTTTTTAGTCATATATCAAATAACATCTTCATCAACAAGATAATATAACAATACAATAATATTTTTTAATCCTTCCATTGACAATTTTTTTTCTGTATAGATGCTACAATATTTCATAGCATTTTTGCTCCCTTACCTCATAATTTTAAAGTTTTTGATTTATTCAAAGAATTAATTTATTGAATTTTGTAACAGCGTATTCCAATCACAATCTAAGTTTTAATTCGGTTAACTTTCGTAAGCCTTGTTTATTTTATTCGTGAAAATAATTTTCAGTTATACCGTAATCAAGTAAAATTAATGCTAATGTTAGAACATTTGCTTACCTTAAAATGAGCTTTGGTTTTGACAAAATTATGAGTGTTTATTATTGCTTATGAAAATTGAAATATTTCGTTTCTAGAAATATTGTTTTTGTTTTTCATTGTAGTTCATATTTAGTAATCTAAAAATAGTGACAGTAAAGTACTTATGGCAGTTTAATTTTTTCCCCAAAAAATTTAAATTTTCATAATATATGACTTATAGAAAACTATTTTTCTTTCATATTTTTATAGATGCATTAACAAAATTTTAGACACAGTTATTTTATAATTAAAAAATAAGATGAATCTATGAAAGTTTTTATATTATGACAATTAATTCGTTACAAGAAATTACCATTTATCAAAATACATGGAATCTATTACATATCAGGAAATAGTTACAAAAGTTCATTTTATATGTTATTTTCATTTTCACTCAAAGCATAGATATTGTTATGTACAGTATACCTCTGACTGCATCATCATGACTTTGCATTTAAATTCAAAGGTTACACAGTATTTTATGCAATGAACAATTTCGATTTAACTTCATATTTTCCTATTATATGAACTTAAAATTTTTCCAGAAAAAAGAATTGTCTTATTCTTTAAATAATTTTTCTAACATTTTTCAAAATAATTGACATTGTACGTACCTTAAAAAATCCATGCAATAAATGCAACTACATAAGAAACTATGCAACTATACACATCCTATATACCTGTCGCACTAGGAAAGGCAATACAACTCTAAAGGATTTTTTAATGCTAAGAATGTCTAACGGTTGTCTGCATTGTATTGGAAACAATCAAAAGATAGGTATGGCCAGCAATGCTTTAACAGATAAAAAATGTGAGTCTATAATTTATTTTATTATAGATGGCTATATAGTACACCCACAAAGTTGTCTACATTCTAATGTACATTTACAACGTATTAAAGTGTAGCCTTAATCACTCCATGAATAAAATTAAGCGGGCGTCTCCTTTAATGTCAGAAGCCGATTTTCCCGAATTCTTTCCTCAGTTTACGGGATATTGGCCCTGCTACCAGAGCATTCAAGGCATCACCTCGGATTTTGTTTCATTTTGACAGTTCGCGACGATTCTATGAAAGAAAACAATTTTATTGGAGAATATCCCTTTTAACATTGAAATTTTCAAATGATGAAGAGCACTTCGGATTTGGCGGGATTCTATATTAGGGCAATTATTTCAAACATACATTTTTCGAATATGATTCAGTTTTACACTGGCAAACGTTCTAGAGAGGAAATTGAAGAAGTGTAACTAAGTCAGAGGTGAAGTCGCCAGTGTAAGCAGTAATACATAATAATTTTGCCTAAATGTACGATGTATCTTTACTTTTTAAAAACGCCTCGGTTGTTGATTTTATTGGCGCAAGGCCATATTTCGCTGAATTGCGCCAAGGACTCATTAGTTTATGAAAAAAAGGAATGTGTATTTATAATCTAGTTAAACTTGTGAAAATTCAAGAAAGGAAAAGGGATGATGAAATATAAGAGGCAAGAGGAATATATAAGAGTAATTCACAATACATATGACATATAATTAATAAGGAGAAGAATCGAAAATAAAGAAAGTTTGCTAGGTTACCTTAAGGAATCATCACTCATGTTTACTAAAAAATAGCAAACTTCACAGGAAAAGGGAAAGATCGTTCGGTCCCTCGTAATCATCAATATTGTTCTTATTTAAAGATATTAAAATCTTCATGGATTTGAATACGCCTCGGTGAATTAATTTCGAATACATGGGGTTAGTATCGCGGGGTTTATTTTACTATCCTTTTTTATTTGAGGCTGTTAGTTTATTTTTATACAATGTAATTAGACTTAGCAAATACTATGTATATTGACTAGTTTTCCATATCTCTGGGCAAGCATATCATTACGCAATAATGGAGACTGACTATTTAACACATTACTAGAAGTGCCTAACATTTTAAATGTGTTTATGTTATTATTATACTTATTGTGAAATTATGTTATGATCTTTAATGAAATTAAAGAAGGATGTTTTGTTTGATATTTTATGTTATCAGCTTAATATACTAATGACATACAGAAAATAAACTGAACGAGATTACTCAAACGCTACCTGTGCGTGTTGATAGATAGTCCTGAGCAAACTCGACATCTTCCCGCTAAGATCATTGGATTTGACATTTATCGATTCCTTCTCCTGCAATTCCTCGCAAGATTCCCACAAACAATGGCAAGGAATTTGTCTCGATGATCAATGCCAATATCGTTGTTCACGAAGTTCCGAGATTAACTCGAAATATGGGAAACTGCATAATTTGCTTTTGTAGCAAGGGCTATTTTGTAACTAATGTTATTCACAAATGTACAACAAACGAAAAGCCCTTAAATATATTAATCAATTTTAATTATTTACATCCGTCAAAGTATTTTTTAATATTAAAATAATTCTCTAATATTATATTGCTATGGGTATCAATAGACCCGGAAGAAATATGGGATTATATATTTCTCCATATTATTTTCGTTAACTAGGTAGGCTGCTAAGCACAGCAATTCGTTGTCATCTTACACAGATTGCGCTATTGAAATTAGATTCCACAGCTATTAACAATGATTTGCTAGGAAAATGGAATACACATTTAAATGGATTTTTTACTAATAACAATTGCAAAATGTTTGATTTCCCATAAAAACAAAAATAAAAAAGTTTATCCTGATTTTTCTACGGATAAATAAGGGTAAGGATTAGTGAATAGTACCGAAATAAATAAAAATAGATTTACAAAAAATAGGCCCCATAATAAGCTACATGCACCCAATTCCTTTTTTACACGATTTTGAAATAACACCATTCAGCAGCATCCTTTTTTACACGAATTTTTTGTTCTATAATACGAATTCTCCCAATTCCTCCCCCCCAAATATTCAAATGCTGTTTTTACAGCCTAATATCACCTCTTTGATCCAGCCACTCGATCCGGGTGTTATGGCAGCATTTAAAATATACTACATGAAGCAATCGTTTAAATATATTTCAGACTCAGTGGGAAAAAAAAATTTGACTGTTATGGAAGCATTGAGAAAGCTTACGATCATATGTAGATTGTATTACGCATGTTTCTTTTACCATCAAACAGTTGAGCCAATCGATCTTAAAGGCTTGTTGGAAAAAAATTCTACCAAATGCTTCAAAAGTGGAGGTTTCGTAGTACAAAAATCAACAGTGTTCTGAAATCGTAAATGCAATTGGTGGCGAAGGTTTTAACAATATACAAATGGCTGACATCGAAGAGTTGATGTTAGAAAACCCTTTGGATGAGGACGATTTGATCTAATTTATGACAGTTTATTATAATAAAGAAGTCGATAATGACGAAGTAGAAGATGAAGTTCAGCTATTAACAGCTGATTTAATTCCGGATGACTTCAAATTTGCTACAAGTATGGAGCATTTTTTTTATTCATGATCCTGACATAGAGCGTGCATTAAAATTTCAACATAATCGCAAGTTTTGTGTAGCAGGATATCAAGAATTATATAAGCAACTTAAGAAGCCAAAAATAAACAACTGCTAATAACAGACTTTGAAATAAAAATAAAAAAAACCAATAGAGGCCGTTAATAACGAACGAAATTCTTCATATGTATCAAAGCCGACAGTTGTGCTTGACATATCTGAAACATCTTCTGATAACAACATTTTTGATTCAGTTCGTAAGAAACCTGCACGATTGTAGTCAAGTAGCGATGAATAGTTGTTAGTAGTTCTATGCCTAATTTCAATTTCAATTTTTTATATGTTGTATGTACCTATAGAATGAATTTTCACTGTACGCTGATTTAAATTCTTTTTTGCAATAAAAATGGATTGTTTTTGTCTTATAAATATGTAATATGGATTTTATTATTATTTTTTTTGCACGGTTTTTAAGCAAATATTTAGAGTAATTTCATTTTATAAGTTTTTGGAACATGTCCCAAAATTTACCATATGACGCATGTATTTTTTCACACGAATTGTTTTTGCAGGTTTTCTGAGGAACGTATCTACCGTGTAAAAAATAAGAGTTTTGTGTACTATAGTCCTTATTACTACTTTCAGTGAAAAAAAAAAGTCTTTTTTGTCAATTATAACGGAATAAAATAGGAATTTAGTGAAGAATACTCGCTTTGTTTAAGGCAGATAATATAGAACAAGAACTAAAATAGCAAAAATAAATGATAAAACTGAAAAATTCTAGCTTCAACTCAGGTGCAAATCTCTAGAAGCATTTCGTCAGCAATCATTTAAAACCGTAAAGCTAAAAAAAAAATCAGTTTCGAGAAACACCGAAACAAAATCAGAATGCATGATTAACTTGCAAAACTTTCAAAACCAGAGACCCATCTCCCAAATCACTATGAATCCATGAATACAGAAATGCGCACACAAAATAACAATGCAGTCCAAATTTCGCAACACACCGGTCTGTGGGCGCCGAAAACTATAAACACTGAGCAAGAGCTTTTACAAACCATTTCCCGACAAAACCAAATTCAATGACTCAAAAGCGGGGGGGGGGGGGAAAAACGTAAACAAGGAGGCTCTCACCACTCAATTAACATCTGCGCCTGGAGTAAAAGAGGCGACAGAAGATAAACTTTGAGATATGGAAAAAAAAGGGCGCCCACGAAAAACGAGCGCCGCATCCTTAAGAGACGTGTAGCACTGCGCAAAATGACTAACGGGGAAAGTGGATGGCAAGGAAAAAAGGCAGTAGTATATGGCAAAACTGCCAAAACTTCCGTTTTTCCCTCCAATTCCCAGATCGATTCGCACGAGATTGATAGTGTTTTTCTTATCGTACCAGAAGAGAGAGAGCAGAGGGAAATAAAAAAGGAATATGGTTTCGTGGAACTCGTAGCGCCATCTGCTGGTTAGCTAAGATGTTAGTATTGATTTAGTTAAAAGGAATAAAAAAATGTCTTTTGTTGAGAGGTAAGGTTCAAACACGGTAAGAACGTTTGGTGAATGAGACAATGAACTTTTTCTATCTTTTCTTGATTTTTGGAATATATAACTCGATTAAAGCACCAAAAAAAGTATATGATGATACAAAGCACTAAATAAATAATAATGTGTTTCATTGCAATTGTTAAAAATATATAACATTCATTATATTTCGTGTTCGTGCGGAAGCAAGCTGTTCCCCAAAAATTAAGTGAAAGGAATTTTTAATTTTTTCTTACTTGGAATGAAACTAATTTTATCACTTGACTAAAGAAAATTATTAAATATTACCATATAGAATTATTCATAACTATTGTGGAACACACTTAAAGAGTAGTAGAATACACTGCAAAAAAAACATTTTTTTTTTGCGCAGGAATGTGTTGGCATAAATACAAAAAATAACAAGGGCAGCAAAGTTTCTCGTTTTCAGCACCGTTGAAGAGGGTTTTTCTACAACAACGATTGCAATAAATGGTCAAAATTGCTTCTGCCAACTATTATGTATGCATGGCAAGCATCGACTAAGTGATTTTCGCACAGTTTCAAATATATCAGGTATTTCCAACAGGCCCAACACGTTAACAATAAGAATACGAGTTGAATATTCAAACAACGAGTCACCTGAGTCACCTTGATCATTATGAAAATGAGGTGCTTCGGATTCCCCATTAAAATTATCGAGGCTCGATATTTGTAACGCTGATTTAAGCACTATTAATATAATCTTTCTGACACACATACGCACATAAATCTATAATTAAATTCTATTAATTTATGTAAACAATTGCAAAAACTGAACATATTCAAAACAGACTGATTAAGATGCTGGAAAAAAATAATATATCCACGCGAAAAGCTATGGCGATGAATAATTTCTTTATAATTTTATTTCAAGAAAGTCCATAATGTATTCAAGAATTTTAGCTTCACAAGTGATCCGATTTGTAATCTAACTAATTTCTCTATTTCATGATACATGGCCCCTCCCTCTCTAAAATTCCACACTAACGAGAGGACTTAGAGCTTCGACAGATATAACGTCTTTCGTGACATCGCGTTTGGAATCCACGACTGGACGGAAATAATGCCGGCCTCAATTTCGCGACCTGATCATTAAGCTACAACTGCTACGTTAACTGACGGAATGCTGGGAAAATTTCCTCTTTACATTATTTTTATTGAAAATGGATTTGATTGTTCATTAACGCCTCACTTAGAAGCCACACGAGGGCTACCGGCGACGGACTTAGTAGTTTTGAATCTTGGCCATGTGATGAGGATGACACCTACGCTGGCAACTCCCTCCCCTTCCACACTATGCCAACAAAAGGACATTGGACCTCGATGAGATTTAACATATATCTTCCCCGCTACACAGTAAGTTTTTAGTGGCACTTGGTCTTGAACCCACGACCAGACGAAAACAGCGATGGTCGCGAGTCCATAATCATGACCATTCTACTATTGCGGCCCATAATTAAAATGGAGAAAGATACAAATTTAATATTTTCTTTGATGTCATCTAACCACTTCAAACCAGAATGAAAGAAATAAAAAAAAATTCTAAAATGCTTGTATATATTAAGGTCTGCATTTATCGGGTGGAAACGAATTAAGTTTCGATAATTATTTAAATGAGTCGAACTCATTGGCAATCACGTATAGGTGCATCATTCTTATTTTGGGGGAAGCTAACAATAACTGAGTGATAAATTTCATGGCGAAGTTTAAACTCTTTTTCGTATTATCACCTAATGTGCGAATGTTGAAAAAAAAAAAAAAACTATTCGAACCGAATAATTTAATGCTGAAACTCTGAGTTGCGAAAAGAAGCTATCTGAAAGACAAAAAAAAGTGCCCGTCGTCTGATTGTTGTGGTCGGGATCATTTTGCCCGCTGACCCATGGTGATGGTGGTCGCATAACAAAGCTATTAAAAGCTGTTCTATTTCACGCATTGATGAGCAGAGTTGGAAACTTGTCGTGCCGCAATTCTCGCTGCTGTCCGATGTAATCGATCAAAAGAGTCTGTCTTTAAACACGTCCACATTCGGCGGGGGAGCGCCCGCAAACTAATTTTTTTCACTCGGGGATCAGGAATTTGATAGCCAATAAAAGTGTTTCAAATGATAACATTTTCAATTTTTCAGTGTTTTTGTATTTATTATTCTATAGAGATTTGAACATACTGTATTTGTTCCTGAATTATAGCGATACGATACAGAATTAACCAACAACAACCTTGATGATTTTGGCAGCTTTGTCAACTTGAACTTGTGATGGAATCCTATTGCCCGCCTCGTCTGTCATTTTAAAGTTTAACCGCAAGATCTGAATTTTAACTGAAATTCAAGCACAGATTACAAAACGCACACGTAAAATTAAGTTACTTATAGTTTAATACGTAAAAACGAATTAATAGCGTTTTACGTGGGTAAAACCGGAAAGCCATCGAAAAGATTAAAAATAAACAAAACGAACATTTACCATAACACCCATATATATTCGAAGAATCCTATCAAACAAATAAACTTGACAAAACAATAATTAACAATTATAGGTAAACGTGAAACTTTATCAAATTGTAACTAAACAATATCAATGCTGCACCGCTCTTCTAAATAACCAAAAAAGTTGAAGAGCTTCAATGTCACCTGCTCACCGTCACGTCTATGAGTTGTTCAAAGACAAAAAATCAACAATCATACAACAATTTCTATTTTCATGCAACAACGAATCGTGGGAAGCCGCTTCCTCTTCGAAATTTAAAATGTGAAATTCGTTTTCTTATATTGAAAAAAATATTCAACAAGCTTTTATTTTGCTTTAGATAAATGCAAATATATTTGTTTAGATCAAATCGGACAAATCTAATTTGAACCACTTCCACTTGTCCAAATGCCTAAAAAGTTGCATGTTGTCCAAATGATAGTACAGGTATTTGATCTAATGACCATGGCTTGATGCTGCAGACAGAATTAACCTCCTGGCTGCTCCTCCCACATATGTGTCACCCAAGACCAGGGCACCCCCTGCGCTACCCCATTGTGTTCAGAGCTTTTAGCATGACATTTTCCCTTGAGGACAAACTATCCTGAACATATTGATAAAAATTATAGAATATAGTATATTGATTGATTATTTATAAACGTCACACTCCAAAACAACACAAGAGGATAAGGCGATGGATCTTATAATTTTGAACCTCGGTCAAGTGACGAGTACGACACCTGAGTTGGCCCCTCTCTCACCAACTTCCACAACATGCCAATGGGAGGACCTGGAGCCTCGATACATTTTATGTGCATCAGGCCCGCATACATGTCGGATATTTTGTGGAATCAGGACTCGATCTCAATACTCGGCGAAAACAATGCCAACCGTAAGTTCACGACCATCACCACAAAGTTAAGGCATATAAAGCATCACCACAAAGTTAAGGCATATAAAGCATCACCACAAAGTTAAGGCATATAAAGCATCACCATAAAGTTAAGGCATATAAAGCATCACCACAAAGTTAAGGCATATAAAG
>BMAW01084129.1:5238-30912 GCA_019974015.1 Nephila pilipes | reverse complement strand
CTACAGATTTTATTATCTATTTTAAGATAAATAAAATAGCAAATACACAGTTTTCCAAACAAATATCAAAGCCGTCTGCCTTTAATTCAGAGATTACGTTCTACTTTATCAAAAATTTTACAATGCTTTGCAATCACAGTAAAATACATTTTAATTCTTCTCGTTTTAAAGTTCAATGCAAATGACATTTGTTTCTGGCGATGGCGAGAGAATTAATGAATTTACAGAATTTATAATTCAGTTTCAATAATGCTCCCCTTCCCTTGAGAATCATTTCATTGCAAATTAACATTTTATTCGGGAATAATGATTTGCTTTCAAAAATAGCCTATCTTATTAAAGTAAGTCGCGCTTTATTCAATGAATGATGTGAACTTTCGGAAAGATGAAGGTCTAGACTGTTTTGAAAGTATCAGACTATTATGATTGTAATTACATTATGATATAATTATTAAAATGAAATAACTTACATATACAGAAAATTCTATTGTAACTAATATATTGAGGTTTATATAATTATTGTTAAATTATACATCCCATTACTCTGCGCTTCGAGGAAATTCTTCTCAGCTTTTCCTTTTTATTCTTTTTAATTTGGCTGAAAAAAAATAATACTTCTAATTAGAGGCATGTAAATATTTCCTTGTATTATCGCCCCATGAGAAATTTTCTTTAATTCGTTTTATTCTTACATCACTTCAATTCTGTTATTAAATATCTACCAAACAGGAGAGTTCAAAAACAACTACAACCACCCAGAGTTGTTACGTTGACAAGTTGATGACGTAACATCACGCCATAAGATCGGACTATAGGTGCTGATTAATCGAGATATTAATTTGGACAGAATGATCTTTTGGAAGCTCTCTCAAATGTTCGAAAAAGGAAAAAGAGAACAGAGTCTCATAGAATCATCCGCTGCTGAGCTCTGTGCGCGTATGTCCATTGCTTTGCTTGTATGTTCCTTTCTGCCAAAATATAATTATTAGCACACTTCTATATAGATGGTCATAAGCAGAAATACATTAAATTAAGTTTTGCAACCGGCCTATATTTACTCTCAAACTAAAGCAACCACCGATTCCCACTATTTCCAAAAACTAAATGCCCCTTTTAAGTCAGCAAGATTGTCTTGATATTTTTCCTTAGTCGTTTTGGCCACTTTAGTTGTTAACCCTTTCGCTACCGGAGGGAGAAAAAAGAAGTGCTTCTCTGGGTCCGTGGCTTCTTACCGCGGAGTGTCACGCTGTGCCCAGACGATTTTAGATACTAAGCCTAATTCATGAAAAAAAATTCCTCTAAAATCAGCTATTCATTAAAATATTTTGATATTTATATATCTTATTTAAAATGCATTATATAAACTTAATATATACAAAAGAAAAAAGGATTTAATCGAAAATTGAATGTTTTATACATAAAATTACATAAAAAAATCATACTTTTAAGAAAAAACAAATATACTTGTATTTACATATGTTACATAAATTTCATGGTGTAATGATGTACCATTACATGGAATATATAGATATAAAAAATAAATCTTATTTTGCTGTATGGTATATTTATAAAAAAAAAATTAATGCGTAGTTCAACATCATATGTCTTACATGCTTATTCAGACGCTTCACACAAGATTTTGAGCAAAAGGCACATCTTAGTATTTTTTTCCACCTTTTTTTTACTATAATGTCTATGTACAGATTTGGATCATTTTCGCTAACATTACTGTCAGATTAATTCATTACTTCGCAAATATCAGTATCAGATAAATACTTTCTTTTCGTCGTGACTGTCGCTACAAATAAAAACCGTCTTAATGAAATGAACAGCTGAGAGCATCTGCTAACTAAAGCCCTAACCCCCATAAAGGGCCATAAATTATCCTTCGAATTTCTAAGAAGCAAGCAAGAAAGAAAAAAGTAAACTGAAAGCAAGTGCACGCTTTAAATCATGTCATTACATTTAAAGAAACAAGCCGCAAAACGTGCTTTGTTAAAATTGCCCCCTCCTGGTAGCCAGAAGTGAAATCCAAGCCCATATCACCAAGGTCAACATTCCAAATAACCTATTTATATAGATTTCGTGGTAATGTAACACCATCTAGTAATACTAAGATAATCAAATAAAACGTTCTCTTTAAGCGTATCACTATTGATACGCTGGTCTGCAGAAGGCATTCCGGAGCGTATCTATTGTAATTCGCTGGGCACAGGAGAGCCACCACCAGCGTATCAAATGTGATACGTTGGTAGTGAACAGGAAGGACACTTACTACTTATACTCTAATGCTATGACTTGTTATAGTAACTAGAGAGAATAGAAGACACTGCGCGTCAAAATAGACAAGTTGAAAGTGTGATATGCGACTGCCTTCCTCGAAGAATGACTTAGATAGAATGTTATGAAATTTAATAACAAAAATATTTTATCATACTCTGTGTTAATTGCTTTGTGATATCGTAGAAATAAACTAATTTAGTGATGTGAAGCAAGTTTGTTTTGAGTGAGCTTTTGGACTTAATCAAGAACCGACGACTGAAAAACCGCCTGCCTGTTCTCTAATTCTGAAAATGAGAAATCTAGTTTACATATGTGCTTCTTAAAATTTTCCTGTAATAAACATAGTTTTTTTCATGAAATTCTGATCTTTATGTACGTGCTGTGACCTCTGTCAACAAAAATTTGAAATGATTTTTTCTCTGTCAAAAATTCATCCCCTTCTTTAGAATAACCTTTTTACAAACTGCATTCAAAGTAATAATTCCTTCAAATTGTAAGACTTTTGGAATACGAACTTGTTGGATACCTTTTATAAAGAATGCTCTGATTTTGATGCAAAAATAACTTCTATATATTAAACATGTATTGAAATTACTTTTTCTTTTCATGAAGATTTGATTCTATGTTTTACACTTATAAGCTGTGTTCAGAATAGCAGAAAAATGTGATGTATTGGTATTACTTTTCTTTCATCATATCAGTTGTAATTATATTTGGAAGTACATTATCACGAAATGAAGACTGTGCTTTGATCAAAATCAGTGTAATAAATAATTTTGTTTTATAGTAACTTGAAATAGCTACAAGATATATTGACCGAGTTTTAACTATTTACATTTTGGGGCATGAACAAATTCTAATGCGTAAGAGCACACATTTTATTAAGAGATTTTTTGGACCCGTTTAACAATAGATGTGATCTTGATATTATATATATATATATATATATACAAAGTTACTACTATGTTATGATGAAGAATAAAACTGACTTATTCCGATGAAAAACAATTTTCTGTATGTGATAATTATAAACATTTAGACGATTTATCAAAATGGAACACCATCGGTAAGAAAGAGTACTGTGAGTGTCAAGTGATACACAGTCAGTTAAAGATTAAAAATTGCAATAAATTATTACATCAATTATATTCAACCTGTACTATAATCAGGAGTTTGATCATTAGTTACTCATAAGAACTACGATATATGCTTGCTATCTGGCAAATGAGACTAGACGGCATATGCAGAATACAGAATTTTCTCTGAAACTGTTCTCCTTGTAACAAAATTTGGAAGAAGAATTGCTAGAGAACACACACATGTACTCGTACATACTCGGTAAAGATAGGAAATTTAATTACGTTTGCGTACCAATATTCCGAAAATGATAGGATTCAGGCTGTTTTCAGTTGTGTGTATTGAAGCACTACATATGGTGCAAAGTTGTTAAAAAATTACCATCATTTCTGCAATTCTAATATTCTTCTTCATTGGCCCGAAAGTCTCGGATGGGCCCCAGCCTTCCTCATAATTCTATTCTTTAGTATCAGAATTATCTTTTTATAGTTTTATATAAAAGTATAAATTTTAATTGTTTTGTTTCAATGCAAAGAGTTAAACGACATATTTCATAATAATAGTAATAACTGGCTTACTCCATTTACCTACATATTTATACACATTATTTAACTAAAATTAAATCTTGATGACTATACATCTTTAAGGATCCTCTCTATTATGTTCCATTAAATCATGTAGCTCTGAAAACGTCTTTATCAGTTCACTGAAAAAAATGAGATGAGCCAAAATTAGTAATTGCTTCTAAATTCCTTTTTGGATTTCTAATCAGAAGGCGTTTTATGCTATTATGTTTATAGAGTTGAGCCTTTTTGGTTATTCTCATATTGAACTGATATTAATTGACATATAACTAAAAGTAGAAGATGAAATTCTTTAAAAGTGCTTTGTTGCACGCATTTTTTTTCGAAGGTTAAAATGAAAGGGAAAATAAAAACAAGTTTTATGTAACAAATTTAGAATTACACAAGCAGTAAGAATTATGGAGTTTTTAAATTTATTTCTGAATTTACGAATATAATGGAGTTTGTCCAAATTCCTCGCTCGAAACTGTTTTTATACAAAGTTTAAAAAAGAACCACTTTTAATTAAAATCCTGTGACAACAGCTTTGCATTTATGTGTTGCAGAACCACTTCCCAATATGTTCCATTAAATCCTGTAATCCTATTGAGACCTTCATCAACTCAACGAAATAAAACGAATTCTGTAGTATTCTCTCACTAACCCTTTTCCGAGTATTCCAATCTCCATTTCCGCAGAAGTCTCTGGTCAGAGTAAGCTGTTTTACGCATTTCAATAAACGGGAGTCAAACCATTTCATCCAAGTTCGTATTTCGCAGATAACGACGCCTTAATTTGCATTTGCTAATAGCTGCTTGCTGCATAATTTACGGCCAGAAAGGTAATGCATGGTCAGTGGCGACTTGCCGGGGGAAATTACACAAATTAAGTGGTATATTGCATTGAGTTGCGTTTTTGTCACACTATGCATAAGTGATGAGATGCTGTGATAAACAGGGCTGAAACGGAAAGATAAAAACTCGACAACTGGTCAGCGATCAAATGGCTTCCAGTAGAAATGCCACCGCCCTCCCTAATGTAAAATTTATGCGAATTTTCTTTTCTAATTAGTCACCTACGTCCATTAAAAATAAAGAGGATAAAAGCAGCTTAAAGTGTGATTCTTTGTGGAATAACTATTATTAAAATTTATGGATTGATGCTTAGTAAAATTAGAAATAATTATATATGTATGATGAGTTAATTGAAAAAGGAGTATTATCAAACGAATATTGAAAGAGATCTATTACGATGAAATGTCAAAAAATAAAAAAAAAATCCCATGATCCGAATAATAGAAATTGAGATGATATAATAAACGGTATTTCAAAAATTTAATAATTTTATATTTATTTAACATTTTTTTGTGTATCATTTTAGCTAGAATTATGAATAACTTGACACAAAACAATTATTATATTTTGTAAAAATTGCAAAATAAAGCAACCGGATATCTACAGAAATGCCAAGTTCTTACGATTTCAACGATATTAAAATGAGATTTTTCTTTCATTATAATGGTACTTTTTTATAGTTTTTGCTAGATATTTTATTTTAGAACAGAATATTTATCAAATAAACACAAAATGGTGGTAAAGGGAACCATTTTTATTCTATTTTAATTGGTATTCATTATTTCTCTATATTTAGTTTTGTATGTTTTTATGATTTTTATGTTTTTATATTTGTTTATATCCATTAAATTAATTCGAATATGGAAGGAGCCTGACTGACTATGCAGTAAAATACTTTAATATCATCTTTTCAAATATGCTTTCAGATGAAATATCTCAAATCCCTTTATTGCTAATGAAATCTGATACAAAGATACATTTTTTTCTAACACCTAATATATCATGAAAAAGGTGTACAAAAGTTTCTTGTAAACAGGATTTAAAAGTATATGCAAGTGCATAAGTCTAATTTCAATTTTTTTTTTCTATCACAGGGACAAAAAGGTATGAAATGTTAACGGTTAAGTTTCATTTATGTATTTTTTCATACAAAATCACAAATGATAAAAAAAATGTGATATCTAATGTGAATGATGTTAATGAAGAATGTTATGGTAATAGAGAATATACAGAATGTGTAAAAGGTGATGGAGGATGGATAAAATGAATTGGGTAAAATATTATAATGATCATGAAAACGCAAAAGATAAAATGTCCCAATGATAACGAAACTATAATGGATAAGATGTAATGAAAATGAGGGAAAAACTAAGAATACTTTTAACATTCATAACATTACGAAGATGGAAAGAAATGCAGACAGGATTTTTCTGTTTAGGCAAGTTGCGTTGCACTAATGGATACTATGTAACTATAATATATAGCAATTTATTCTGAAATTAATTTTCTTGTAATATAGATTATATTTAGAAATAAAATTTTAGTGCTTATTGTTATAACATTTGCAATGCTAAGGTTTATAAAAGTTTATTTTAAGTAAGGTTTATAAAGTAATTGTTTACTATTTGTGGAAACTTAAGAACATAAACTTCATTCCTGCTTCTGTTGGGAGAAAAGTTTGCGGAGATCCCACGACGAGGAGAGAGGGTAGGAGAGTAAGTAGAACACCCACGTACAGTTATATAAGTTTTGAGCCGAACGACTGTCTTTGTAAATATGTGTAAATAACTATCTATCCGGTTCAGTGTACAGGATGCTGAACTGGAAAACAGTGTGAAAAATTAAAGGTCCCAAGCATGCAAAATTGAATTGTAAGCAATTCTAGCAGAAATAGAAGTAATTATTAATCATCGAATTCTTAAATATGAGTTTAATGAAACATAAAAACCATTCTCTCTCAATCCAGCAAATTTTTAGATGATAAAAGATTAAAAAAGTTATTACATTTTGTTGATCATGGAGATCAAGAAATCGTGATTAGAAATATATATATTAAATAAGAGATATTTATATATAGAAAATTAGCCGAATTAATTTTGGAAAAGATGGATGAGGGAATTTCTTCTCCAAATTAGAAGGGCCAGTTATGTAAAACATTTGTTTTTTACGAATTTAATGTCAACATTGTAGTTTTATTAGGGGATGATAAGGCATCGTGAAATGTGAAGACTCGTTAAAGTTCTGAAAATTCACAAAGGCCGAAATATGAAACAATGTAGCATCTACAGAAAATGTAAATATAACATCCAAGAACCATTAAATGTGCTATTTCATTTCTATGCCACCAGGAACTAAATAGGAAAGAGTAAAAAATTTTCTTTAAAATATCCTATGTTTCATTTTGATTTTGAAGTTTGATATTATGTGTTACAATGTAATGTGAATTATAACAGCTGTGTTTAAAATCTGTAACTGCTTAGAAATTATTCGCATTATTTTATGTGTTTATTTTGGAAACTGCGAACATTATATTGCGTTTATTGTATAGAAAGAATACATATTTGAAGTTGTTAAAATATTTATGTAGTAAGAATATTTTGTGTAATAATATTTAATGTAACAAGAATATAAATACAATATCTTCATTTGTTGAATAAATGTAATGAATGTCTATGTTAATTAAATTTTGATTAAAACCTTTATCGGGCTGGAAGATGAGGTAAGGAGGAAGGTAAAAAATATTTGTTGAGAACCCGCTCCGAGGTGAGAGGACAGAAGAAAAAGTAAAACTCCCATTGTTTAATGTCAAGTCTTGAACTCTAACAATAGAGCATATGTGCCATAAAAATATCTTCTGATCTTGTGACGTCGGGCTGTTCGCGATTTCCTCTTCACAATCTTCGGGGACATTTTAGATATTTGAATTGCAAGCACGCGCGTGCGCGCACACACACACATACACACGAAGCATAAAATTGCAATCTCTTCACAACCCAAATAAAACGTGATCAGATAAATTAGACGAAGACAAGAAGTTTAGGGATAATGTAAGAGATGTAAAGAAGATGTAAAAGATGTAGGAGAAATAAAATTCAAAGGAAAGAGAATGGAAATAGAGAACAACGACAAGCTGATGGATGTTGTAAATTGAAATGCAGCATCGTAGTTAATTGTTCATAAGGGAAGTGAATCTGCTATGATCGAAAAGTGCTTGAATTGGGATGAGTGATTTGGTAAGCTAAGACTTTATTACGAGTATTAAAATATAAACTAGGATTAACTAAGAGTTAAGGGGATTCGAGAGACAGAGACATCTTGGATAATCTGAATAAATTGTGTTGTCTTTCTTTGTGTGTCGTTAATTGGAGTCTTGAACTTATTGACTACTTAATTAGACTTAAAGTTGGCTATAGAGTTAAATAAGGAGGAAAATACGTCATAACTTTACTCAATAGGCCAAGTTGCATTTTAGCCGTCCTTTCTGTCGAAATGAGAGGGGTCGCGCACCACAAACGAAACTAGCTATTTACTTGTGGTGGCTGCAAAATGATTCATGCTATGGAGGTAAACTAAGCATATCGATGAACATATTAAACATCAAGAACATAACACGTTAGGTTTAGCATGCATATCTGTTTGGAGCGAGATGACACCGTTGAAATTCTGAAATTCCAAGAATTATTGGCATATAGCAATATTATTATACATAAAGGAAAGACTAAGTACTATTTAGAAAAAAAATTGACTTTTTTTTAGGTTCACTCTTATTTTTATTACTCTATTAAATATGGTTTTATTCAAATCGATTCCACTTCTTCCAGTGAGCCAACGTTCATTTCCCGAAAGTTAACTTATGCAAATAGCCGTGGAATGTCAATAAATTGCATTTTCTAATTTTTATGCGTAAAAGTCCTATCAAAAGTTAGATTAGTGTGATATTATTACTCGTATAAGTTATATTTTCAAAAATTAGGAGAATTTAAGGGAAAGTTAGGACCAGTTGAATTGATGGCATTTATTCATAGAAGATATTATTGCATATCATTATTGTAGTAGTTGATTCTGAATTGAAATTGATGTACGCTAAGTTTAGATTTCAAATTTAAACATTCATTAAATTGCATTTGATTTTACATCCCTCCTATAAATATGATTATCTTTTGTTTTTCTTTGAATAGAGACTTACTTTTGTTAGATCTTTCAATCTGAGAATTTTTTAAATGAATTTGTTAAATAAAAGGAACTGTTTAGTTTTTTTCCCGTTTGCTAGTATCAGGGTTTCATCCCTGGTTACTTGTAAGGTTAAACAAATAAAACTACGTCACTCTACTAAATATGTTATGAAGAATTATCCATAGGATATATCATGATTTAAACATCAAAAGCCATAACTATGAGGAGCTTAATACACGTTCAACGAGTTTCAACGTATCGTTAAGGAAATTACGAAAAACCCTGATTTCATAGGAATAACAACACAAAATGTATCACACAACTTTACATACAATATAACATGATGTATTTACAAAGCAAGAAAAAGATGGCTAATGCACACAAGCAATCATGATTAGGTTGTTGCTTCCATGATAGTTTTCGATACATCTTCTACATGAGAAGAGTCAATTCATCGAATTTTTCCCCCTTGGCGTAGTTAGAAGGGTTACCATCATACTTTGGAAAGCTCGTAAATTTATCTAAAGGTAAAATATCTTATACCGTCTGCAGAATTTCACCATTCCTGGTAGAACAATTGTACTAGCAAATATTTTTTGAAGGTGTGCATTGTAAACAAATAATTTTTGACTAAATGCTTCTATACAGCCTTTTTTCCACCTTTTATCTGATGCATCCTTTAATGACTGTAAAGCACCTTTAAATATACCTTTCTTTATACAACTAGCCAAATGTGAGTGGCAACGTATAAACGACTAGTAATTTATTTAGGACAATTCTTCCATTAAATTGCCAAAAATACGCCGTCTTAATGACAGTATGAGAACTAAGATATAAATAATCACAGTATAACAGAATTATGCAACAAAATATGGAAAGAAGTGTACTTTTCAGGTGCAAGGTGTATTTTAAATTTAAGTTTTAAGAAGAATAAAAGTCTTTCTGGAATGCAGATATATTGCTGATTGAGTATATTACTGCAACGTGCAGTAATATCCTCATTTCATGCTTAGAAATGCTCTGTTATTTCTTTTCAGAAGCCAATCGACAAATGTTTAAGCATTTAAGACGACTGTTGCTCGATTTTTCTGCCGTTTATACAAAAAGAATACTTTCCGTAACCCTTCGAAACAAAATATTTAATGAAGATAATATTAAATTATCTTAAATTAAATTCATTTGCTCTTTAAAAGAACATTACAATTTTAATTATTTGCATTGCTTTTGTTTACTGCCAAGCACGTAACCGGAAATCTAATCAGACTCATATGAAAAAACATTTCTTTTCCAACAAAAACGTATGTACAACTCTCAGCTTGAGAGGATAACCAAAAATAACCTCCTGCTTGAGGAAAACAAAACACAATTAAACGAAAAAGGAGAAAAATACGTTAATTACTATAGTCAAATTATATTAAAAATACGCTATAGTCAGCTTCAGTGACTTTCAGCCCTTGAGAAATTGAAATGAGGTCGACGAAAGAGTTTCTGTTTCCATTCTAGAAACCCTCAAACATTTTCGCCATAACCTTCAATTTATTTCTAATATGTTCAATCTTATATAGAATCCTTTTTAATGAAATTGCTGTTATTTTCCCCAATAAAGAAGTTTCTATTCAATCAAGTATAAATACTTATCTCTCTTTTCTTGAAACCTATTCAAAAATAAAGAAAATCATACCAGAAAATATAGAAGACAATTCTGACTCACTCATGGTGTAGCCTAACTCCTGATGATGCCCTTCAAGTTAAGGAAACCACAATTTTAGATAAACAACCGTTGGAAGACTAGCTTGGTGAAGATGTTAGGATATATTCTTATAGCCAGAGGAAGAAAGCCTTTCTTTCCTACTTCAATCGTAATTTTTCCCAGGACTCCCCAAAGCATCTTTTAAATTTTGTGGGATTTGTGAGAGAAGATATATTTACTTCACCTCACGTCTCGTTTATGATTTCTGCAAAATTTTTGGTCACGTGGTCCAGCCTTCGATTAGATTTCATGGAATAACCTTCAACAACACATTAAGAATTCAATCGAAATCTAAATTTAAATCTAAATCAGCTGTATCCTAATCTTTCAGAGCGGCGTTTGTAACTACACAGCCTTGTGTACAATATCTTGCACGCTTTTCTAACGCTTATAACTCAATTCATTTTTAACCTTTCCTCTAGATTGCTTCAAAGAGGAATATTATGTAGAAATATTGGAAATTGGAATTCGCTTCAGTTCGTAATCTATTCGCATAAATTTCGATTAATAAAAGGAAATTTGCTGGAAAGAGTATAATCGAAAGAAAAGAATAGAATCATGCAAAAGGACGTAATAGAAAACAAAACTCATTTAAGTTGTAAGAGAGAGAACATTATGTTAACATGACTTTGTTATACGTTTGGGTTGTTTTTATTTACGTCGGACTAGACACAACACGAGGACTATTGGCGACGCAACTCGTAATTTTGAATCCCGGTCAAGCGACGAGAGCGATTATTGAGATGGAATCTCCTCTCTTAATGTCCACACCACGCCAACGGGAAGACTTTGAGCCTTAACGAGCATCAGCACCGGCTATAAGGCGGTTTTTAGTGGCTCGAACCCACGAAATCCATCTGCCGCTAGCACGCGACCATGACCACTAGGCTACCACGGCCTATTACACAAGTCAATGTTTTATTAATTTTTGAATTAAAAGTGTAGAACTGTGACTTATTCATAAATAAAAACATTTATGAAATTTCAATTGCTAACAAAAATATGAAAACTTTCAGGATCACCACAACTATTTATGTGATATTATTGAGAAAATATCATTTTAAATTAAACTATTTTTACCAAAAATTAGTTATATAATGGTTACTGATACAGAGAAACACACATGACACAACTCTCTTTTCATACTTACGTGGCGAGGGTATTAAAAGAATCGTAAAACAGGGTACTTAAAAATGAAAAAAATAAAATATGAAACAAATACTCTTAAGTACAAAAGCGCAATGTATTTTTTTCTTTACACAATGAGAGATTGTTTCTACATTGTTTTTCTTTGTTGCTATGGTAACCATTTACAACTTTCATTATATTCTTTAGATAGTGACAACAAATTCCTCTCACAAATATCAGAAGTAGATATTTCTCTGTAAAGCACATGATTATTAAAAAGATTTATTATGTTAAACGAGAGTCAGTGAACTCGAAAACATCTCGTTTTTTCAATATTGGAAAAACTTTTAAATAGGCGTACTCATATATTTAAAATAGAGCAAAACATTTCGTGAAATTGGTTTTCTCATTGAAACATTATTTGTGTTTCAATTGCATGCTTATTTCATTTGATAGCTTTATTTTATCTTTTATTACGAAGGTCGTTCGAAAAGTACTTGTATTTGAAGACAGATGGCATCATTAAGGTAAATGGTTGTTACCATTGGGTGGTACTACCTGTTAAATGGAAACAAATTTGACATTGATTCATAAGTTAGTTTTTTTACATTTATTCGATAGTCATTTGAGGCCAAATCAAAAATTTGATTCGACCTGGATTAATCATTATGCTCTGGAAATCAAGCAAAAATCAAAATGTTGGGTTGCTTCAAGTGAATATTTTCCAAAATAGTCGAAGATGGTTTCATCGGCCGGAAAAGTTATGACGAAATATTTTCTAGATGCAAAAGGGAATACGAATAATATAAGGCAAAAGGGAATACGAATAATATAAGGCAAAAGGGAATACGAATAATATAAGGCAAAAGAGAATACGAATACGAATAACTGAGAATTAGACAGCTGTCAAGAGAGTCATGATGCTTACTAAAAACAAGCAATTTTCAATGCTACGAGCGCCATCTATTGGATTTTCTAAGGATTTGTTGAACGACCCTAATATATTAAGTGAAAAAACTAGAGTCAACATCAGTAAAAATTATACTTTCAGTTAAAATTAACATAATTAACAGTAAAGGAAAACTCGCAAGAGAACTAATATTTATTTTTGCTATTTTTAACTTTTTTAAATTTGCGGCGACTCTCTTCTACAACAACGTTAGAAGTTGAAAAGGCCTTATTTAACCAGCTAGAAAAGATGTCTTTTCAGCCTGGTTGGTAGAAGCGCCTTCTCCCGACCCACTGGACCAGGGTTCGAAATTACGCTGTGGCACTCAAAGTCACCGATCAACTTTCTCCCCTTCCTCGGGGTCGGAAAACCACAGGCCGCCGAAAATTCATAAAACAAATTACTTATACGTATTGTGGTATATTATGATCCTGCACGCTGTTCACTGGTTATGTAAGCCGGCAGATGTGAATAAGCGAATCGATCAAGTGTGAAATTTCAAAAGCAAAGAAATGAATTCATCTTTCTATTACGAGCATGAAGGATAACTGTAGCATCTACCTCATGATCAGCTTCTATGCTGGGTATCACTTCTTTAAGTTAGTTTCAGTCAGCTGATATTTCTGTGCTAATTTTAAGAGTTTTTTAATGTTAATAGATCGTGTTGGTTTCTGGAAATGTCCATTCGCTGATCACTTACATTCTGAAGTTAGGTGACAAGCAATTGATTACCACCTATATCATTTTGATTCGAACTTAATTAAACACAAAGACAAAAAATAACATGAACTTTTATAGCAAAATTAATCAAAATGAAAAAAAAAATTGTTTTTGGAATTCTATTTTTAAAGATATAATTTTTGAAACATCATAAATCGTTTTCATAACGAACAAAAAATTTTATCCAATAAAAGAAATTTAAGTGATAAATAAATTAAAGAAATTTTAGTTTGTTATAAAATAATTTGTTATTTTAGTAAATATTTATTTATTTATCAATCCTCGTGGGATCGAAACAGGACTGAAAAACTCTAGAACAGAAGCGTAACAGGTTTTTTTTTGTTTTTGTTTTATGAAGAAAGCTTTGACAAATGTCAGCTGCTTGGAGAGTGGATAAAATTGCTTGGTATTTTATTGAAATTTCTGTAGATATATTTTTTTCTGACGTTTAATTTTGTGAAAGTGAAAAGTTAATACAAGTTTATTTTAAAATTTAATTCAATGATTATGAAGATTTTAAAAGAGCATCGCATTATGGGTTGTGTTATGTGTTATTTTAAGATTTTGAACTCATTCTATATTAATAATTGCTGCATGAATTTTGAAACTCTTAAGTACAAAAAAAAATGTGATATGGAATGATATTTTACTAAAATTGATTCTGATTTCATTTTGCAAAATTTAGAAATTTATTATGATCGTATTTTATAATGATATGAATGTTAAAAATATATAATAGATATGATACCTTATTAGAAATAATTAGAAATATGTTTCACCTTCATATAATTTTTGAAACTGATGAAACATATGTTGTTTTTTCTCTAAGATAATCCTATGAAAAATGATAAATATAATATTTTGTTTTATTGAAAATTTAAATACGAGGGCTGTTTTTTTCCGACCTCCGATTGGCTATAATAAAAAGACGGGTGAATATAAAAAAAATAATTTTATTACCAAAAGTAATATACAACAAAGGTTACTTTTCTACAAAATCACCTTGACGATTGAGGTATTTGTCATATCTGTGAAAGCACTTTGCAATACCCTCTTCATAAAATGTTGCCGCCAATGAATTGAGGTGAGTTGTGACCGTTTCTTTGAGCTCCCGGTCAGTTTGGAAGCGCTGCCCCCCTAAGCCACTTCTTCAATTCTGGAAAAACTCGCACACTGTGAAGACCAGGAATGCTGCAGCTAGCTGGTGTGCGTAATAGGCTACTGGGCATCTCCCCCTATAAACGCTTTGTCATTGCCGAGTCCAACACATCACTTTCTTGTTGAACTGTAGTCACGTAAACATGGCTGCCTCTATTAATTTTCCCCCAAGTGTGAATTTCGAAGTGTTATTCGTTTCTTGCATGCATAAGTGAATAGTGCAGCGAAAATTCATCGAAGAATGAGTCGAGTGTATGGAGACAGCTTTATGAGTGATGATGTTGTTCGTGGATGGTGTCGAAAGTTTAAAGATGGCCGAACTGCTTCCTCAACCCAACTGCTTCTTGAGTAATTTAAATGGGACATTTTCAAACATCCATCATATGGCCCCGACCTAGAGCCAAGCGAATTTCATCTTTTTTCCTGAATTGAAGAAGGGGCTTAGGGGACAACGCTTCCAAACTGACCGGGAGCTCAAAGAAACGGTCACAACTCACCTCAATTCATTGGCGGCAACATTTTATGAAGAGGGTATTGCAAAGCGCATTCACAGATATGAAAAATGCCTCAATCGTCAAGGTGATTTTGTAGAAAAGTAACATTTGTTGTACATTACTTTTGGTAATAAAATTATTTTTTTGTATTCACCCTTTTTTTTATTATAGACAATCGGAAGTAGAAAAAAAAACCAGCCCTTGTATATATGTTTTTGTGAAATGAAAGTACATTTTTAAAAAATGTTTAATTGATAATGAGGATTCAATTTTTTATTTTCTTATTTCTTAACGGTGTTTATTTTGAAATGAAAGAATGTCTGGTTCAGATAATTTCTCTGGAAAACAGTTTTAATTAAAAAGGTAAGTGAATATAAATAATGTATAGATAATAAATAATATGAATGATAAATAATTAGATAACACAATCATAATGTAAGTAAAACTGTGCCATGTTTGATTTGTTGGTCAAATATGGCTGGGTTTGTTGAGAACAGCCCCTGCTTCTCCTGCTATAGAGAGGGGAAAGTTTGGTCAAGAAATTATTCAGAACTAGAACAGAGAGAAAGAACTTATTAAAAAAAATTTGGTCTTGAATATATTGGTTTTAGTTTAGTTTAGTTTTTATTAACGTCGCACTAGAAGCAACACGAGGCTATTGGCGACGGACCTCGTAATTTTGAACCACGGTCAAGTGATGAGGATGACACCTGAGCTGACACCCCCTCTCCTAACATCCACACCACGCCAACTTGAATATATTGGAGAATTAGTATACAGTATTATGTTATGTTTGCCCCTGAACAGCTTATTTGTGATGCAATATTTTCAAACAAAAGTAGTTCGAAATTATAATCTTGGAAAATGGCATGAGTTTATAAATTAAATTTATCGTATAATTTTAAACCTCGGTTTAGAAAATGCCACACAAAATTCATTTATATATTTAATTAAAATATTTAAGCTATGAGGTCAAACTACAAAATTTTTGTGTCAAGCATTAGTTAATATTTAAATTTTAAAGCACACAGCCATTACAAGAAATGTTAAGTTTTCTAAAGATACACAACATTATGTTTTTAAATCACAAAAATATTGCTTTATCTTATAATTTAATTGTAAACATCGTTTAAAATTTTAATGTCAGTCATATTGTAACTGAAATTAAGTTTTAGCTTAAATCTTTGTTCTATTTTTCTATAAATATTTTTCTGCTAATTTTAAATTAATATTGTACTTATAGAAATAATTTTCAACTTAGAACCTGTTTTACGTACTAAATTCGGGTATATTTCAAATTTTTATTGGATTATTTTAATTTGGCTAAGTTGAATTTTGATTTTTTTTTTTTTTGGTTTACGAATATTTGGATTTTTTTGGTTTAATTATTTTTTTGAAAATGGAATGTTTGCTTGCATTTTTTTTTACCATTTCATCATTAAATCATTATGCAGAGGGGAAAGGGCCGGATTCATAATAACAGTATAATCACGCATCTTATTCCCAAGCGTGAGACAGCATTGAAAATTACTTTATCTCCTTTCCCCTCCTTTATTGTCTTATTTTTCTTTTCTTCTCGATTTCTGTTTTGTACGTTTTGGTGGTGTTTTTCTCTTGCATGACTTTTGTTGTAGTTGAATAATTTTTAATTGTTAGTTTTAATTTTACATTATATATATAGCTTCATTTTCATATTGACATAACTAAATAATATTTATTAGATTAGGGACACGTTTATTATGTATTATTTACATTATCGTTTTCATAATGTTTCGAATCCGAGATGACGGCCTTTTGCAACGTTTCTCTTAAAAGAGAACAGATATTTAAAGAGATTTCATCAGTCAGCCAAAAAAAAGTTTAGAAATGACCCTTTAACCTTGACGATGGATTTTGCAACTAGGCGAGAAAGCAACTTTGCTATCAAAATGATGTTTCTAGAAAATGCTAGAATCTGGGCGAAATCTCGACTAGGAAGAAAGTAAAGGACCTATTTTAGTTCCACTTAAATTACTTTTTTTTCCATTTTCCTAAATTTTCAGTAATTGACATACTTTGTTTCCATCTTCAACATTTTGTATTCTTTTAATCTTTAAATGAGATTATCTTTTAAACTGGTAATAGAATTTCGTACCGGTTTTAATTTCACTATTGAAATTTGATTTATTTATTTTTGCAATATTTTTGTAATTTATTAGTAGCTTGTATACATGTTTATTTAACAATTATGTTGAACGTTATTAATTATATTTTTACTTTTATATCTATATATATATTATATAATATATATATATATATATATATATATACTGCTGTTTGTAGAAAATGCAACACCATGAAAGAATCATCAGAATCAAATGAAATTTAATGCAGAAACGACTTGTACTGATACAAATAAATGATGAAATTTTCAAAACAAAAGAAACAAATTAAGCGTCCGAAATCAGTATTTGGTGCAGCCACCATGCGCTGCAATAAGTGCTGCTATACGACGTGGCATGGAGTCAAACAGATGTTGAATATCTGCTTGAGGAAGAGAATTCCATATCGCTTGTATGCGCAACCAAAGTTCGTCTTTGGAAACTGCAGGACGTGGATCACGAGCGAGACGCCGACCAACCATATCCCACACGTGCTCAATAGGCGACATATCCGGTGAATAAGCAGGCCAAGGAAGAAGTTGCATGCGTTGTGCTGAACAGAAGTCTCGAACAGTCCGCGCAACATGTGGGCGTGCATTATCCTGCTGAAAGATAGCTCCAGGGATGCCTTGAAGGAAAGGAACGACTTCGGGCTGTAGCACTTCATGGACGTACCTGTTGCTATTGAGATTACCCTCAATTCGTATCAAATTGGATCGTCCATGATACGAAATCGCACCCCAGACCATAACTCCGGGTGTTCGACCACTATGTCGTTCAATAATACACTCAGGAAGGCAGCGTTGACCGGCATAACGTCTAACACGAACACGGCCATCATGGGTCCACAAATTGAAGCGTGATTCATCTGAAAAGACAACTTGGTGCCAATCAGCTCGCCTGTCTCTGTGCTCAAGAGCCCACTGCCGACGCAGCCGTCGATGATTCGCCGTGAGGGGAATCCTGTATAAAGGCACCCTTGCACGCAATCCACGGCGCAGCAGACGACGACGAATTGACGAAGCCGACAATTGTACACCTGTAGCAGTAGACCAACGTGCTGCCAGCTGCCTGGAGGAAGCTGTGCGATCATTCACCGCCATGCGGAGCAGGTGTCGATCATCGCGCTCTGACGTCACCTTCTGTCGTCCAGTGCCTGTTTTTCGAGTTGTTCGGTGCTCGTCGGTCCACTGCTTCCAAACTCGCATCACTGTGGAACTGTTCCGCTGCATACGAGCTGCTATTGCGCGATAGGAAAATCCTCCTTCTCGAAGGCCGATTATCCTCCCTCGTTCAAACTCCGTAAGTTGCTTGAATTTCTTATTCTTCCGTCGTGGAGGCATACTCAGGTCTCACTAAACGTTTGCCACTAACAAATAATCATAGACTTTTTTCAACGTCCCGCTACAGCACTTTATTTATACGCTTTCAGCATCAATTCAGAGGGCGCTGCGCGCGCCGCGCACGCGCGATGGCTCTGAAACTTTATTAATTTGCATAATATCCTATAATTGACATTTGCTGCGAACTTCATTTGATTCTGATGATTCCTTCATGGTGTTGCATTTTCTACAAACAGCAGTTTATATATATATATATATATATATATATATATATATACATGCAGTATTAGAATAACATTATTTAGGTTTTTGATTTTAATTTCTTAATTCTTTTCTTTCGAGATATACTTTGAAAGTTTAAGTAAGATTTTACGTATAGAAATTTGTTGCAAGTTTTTTAAATCACTGGTTTCATTTGAAGTTTTTAGTTATTTGCATGTTTAATATGTATCCTTGATTATTCTGTTATATTACATTTTCAGCATTTTGATGATTTTTTTACCTTATTGTACTTTGTAAGCTTTAAATCATAGATAATTTATTTTTAACTTTATGTTTTGTTTTTTTTCATTTCATTTTATTATATGTTTATTTCAGTTTTGTAATATGAACAATTTAATAGTTTCATTTTAATGATTATTAAAAAGATTAAATTGTATAAATATTGCACAAACTATCAAATTGTACTATATATATATTATAGATATATACTAAATATGTGTGTGTATGATGAACCCATGTTATCATCGTCTTTTTAACTGTTTTTCTCAATTATAATGTACTCTCTCATTTCAACGTACTTTAAATTTAAAAAGCAATCAAATTCCAACCCATCTCTCGCGAATCTAACAACTTTCACTCAGTTTATAAATACTCTATTTTTAACTTCGATTGCATTTTTTTCTTTTCGCCCTACGTCTTGCCATGCAATGCACTTTTTGTTAGACTTGCTTGAGTTGAACTAATACGTGCGTTTGTGTGGTTTCTATTGTACTGTTTACATGTGAAATGCTTTCAACATTACAGTTGCTCAGATATAACACATACACAATGGACTGCTGTTTAAGGGACTATACTACCTTAAATTGAAAGAAGTTTTGATATATATATATATTCGAGGTACAGTAAAGTGGCTTTGCGTTATTAGATGAGATCGCTTGCAGTACCACCTGTTAGAAAACTGTGGAGTTAGCGTATCTATCTCAAAAAATGGTGCAAGATATAGGGAATAAGTCCATTATAAAGTTCTTGAAGACACCTTGCGAACATTAATACTAAGAGCAGAACGCTTAAAATGCTCATTTGTTTACCTAGCTGGACTACTATCTAGTTATCAATATTTTTATTTTGGATGTTCAAACTTCTCTCCGTTTTGGCCTGATGATAATCTGGACCCTTGATGCAGATCTGGACCCTTGCGTGAAGACGTTGCACTCGTTTTAGCATAGTGGATGACTTGTTGACTCAAACATCCGTAATGCATAGTCAGAGGTCCTGCAAAGTTGGTGTAGGGGCACGTACACCTACAGTTTGAAGTATTCCCACAGGTAAATATCAAAGTCAATGCAGTAGTCTCTCTCCGAAACCGCCATACTAGATTATTTTCTCCCCGAATGTGTCCATGAGTATTGCTTCACTTGTGATGTCTTGTGCGAAAGCGTGCCGTTATTCATATGCCGGAGTTGAAGCAATGACTGGTTCTAACAAAATCGGGTATTACGCAACGGGGTTTTATTATCTAAATATCATGCTATCATTAACGTGCCCAGATAAAATATTGGGTCGATCAGTCCGTTACAGTAAATCCACTCCAAACATTAATTGAAAATTGCATTTAAGATTTTCCAACGCCAAGTAATGAGTATTCTGCTTATTGTATATTTGATACCACGATGTATCGTCCGTCCTCAATGTATCTGCTAAGAATGTTGGCTGGACTTCTTTCTTGCTCATGCTAATATTGCAAAATGTTTAACATCTTTGGCATCTCCGTCCAGTAATTATCAACGAGGTGTTGAGAGATACGGGTGAGCACCTAATTTGATTGCGGTTTCCCAAGCGCGACTGTTTAAGTGGCCACACTTTTCACTTATTGTTCTTGATCTGAGTTTCGGATATATGAGGGCATATGATAATACATCTTCCAGTTCTGTTTGTCTTCCTACCTTAGCGGTTCTGCCATATTAAGGTTGGCTAGTTACGCATCTTGTCTCCCTTTTAAGCTTTAGGAGAGTTTTCCGTGAAGAATGCGGGCTTTCAGGGAAACGTTGCCGGTACAACCTCGTTGCTGATCTTTCCCTGCGCTTGCACTCACTAAACAGTAAGACCAACTCACAATATACATTTTTGAAAAATTTCTCCATAACCATGAACTTCAACATACAACCCCGAATAGATATTTCTTTTACAGCTGTTTCAGGTGAACTGGTGTGACGTTTCATAAGTATTTGTATAATGCACAAATATGGTAATAGTGAAGCGTTAGTGTGAAGCGTTTTTACAAACTATTTTATACGATCTGCATATTGTCTATTTATAAAGATAATCAGTACAAGGATATACCATGCGGAGTTTGAGCCACAATACTTTCGATTACAAATTGTATGCGATATCACTGTGATGCGATTCAGGCTCTTTTTTCATTTTAAGAATAATCTTTTCTCCTTTTATTCAAGTTTCGAGGCATCACAGTCGCGGAAATCACAAATAAATACATGCGTGTTTTAAGTGCTCTGTTTTTGGCATGGGTGTTCGCAGTGTATGATTCGGTAGGAAATCGATAATACTTTATAACATTGCACATCACCCTCCTCTCTTCTATGAGGTAGGAAGGCTAACTCCACAAGTTTCCACAAGGTGGCGCTGCACGTGACCTCATGTAGTAGCGTCTAGCTATTTCACTATAGATATCACTTTTAAGACTACAGCTGGAGCCATTAGAAAGGTAAGGGGGGGACAACTTCAATGGGCACCTTGTATATACGAAAGATATTACGAAAGAGTAAGTTTCGTCATTTATTTCATACGGAAACTTTATTGTCAAAAAATAATAATAAATCAAAATAAACATGTCATTATGAACTATACGCCTTTCACTGTTTTTCGGCATAGTCACAAATTACATCGAAACATTTGTCGTAGAGTGCAATGAATTTAAAGAAATCACTCTGGTAAAACGCAGTGCCCTGCGACGCAAGGAATAGTCGCACAGTCTGTTCCACCTCAGCATTGTTTTGAAGGGACCTTATCAAGACCAATATGCAGCGTTGACGCCATGTTTGATACCATTACGCTTGCCTGTAGGGTAACAACCTGTCCTGTACTCTAGCAATGTTATTTTCATTCGTGGATGTAAATGATTGTCCACTTTGACATTCATCCTCCTCACTCTGCCTTTCTTCATTGAACATGCAAGACAAGCGTCCAGCCATTTTACGAGACATAACCTGTTCACTATACATGGTCTTTAGGCGTTCAGGGACACACTAGTCCCAAGTCTCATGGCATGCACTTCCATGGCTGGTTACATTGTCATGCTGTCTGACATCGTAATTTGTAATCGAATAACCTCGGGCTAGCTGGTCTGCTGCTATTCTCTCTTCATCGCTCTGAGCATATGTAATTCCTCCTCAACCGAAGATTCTTTCGTCGTTGATCTAGTAACGGGTGTGCATTTTTAATCATGTTGTTTGTTTCATCTGGTGTACCATGTGTTCTTTCAAAAAAATGACGAAACTTCCTTTCGGAAAATCCCTCGTAATATATATATATATATGCATGTATGTATACATATATATACACAAGGAGTGTCTCAGTACAATGTTTCAGAACTTGGAGGAAGAATAGGGAGCAACCCGACTACTCCAAATCATATAGCAGACCTGGGTCGAAAATGCATTCCCGACTGGGTGTTGTACACAGAAATATCTGAAATAAAAAGCCATCACATTAGTAAATATTTGCTTAAATCATAAATTTACATGAATCAAAGTAACAAAGATAGTGTTTGAAGTTCCGTCCACCGATTTCTATGCAGCCTCGCATCTTCGAAGCATGAAACTCTGAATATACTGGAATAGTCCAGAACTTCCTCGAATTTCCCTGGTAGCTACGGTTATCCGTTCTACTAGCACCTAGGCATTATCAAATGGAGAGTCATAAGCAAATGTCTTGATATGCCGCAGAAAAAGAAATCGCGACGTGATAGCTACGGTTTTAGAGCATGTCGATGCACCGGACCACCATGTCCGATTAACTGTTGGCCAAATCTGAGGTTTAGGTAGTTACAAACGTTTTGGCTGAAATGAGCAGGGCCTCCATCGTGTTAAAACCACATTATGTTTCATAGCGTTGATGAAATCCGTTCGTCACTCAAAGGTTGTAACAAGACGTGCTACAAAAATATCTAGTTACTACCAGTTAAACGAAAAAGCAACAGGTAAGGTCCGATGAAGTGATTCCCCTCAATGCTGCCCAAATTTAACCGAAAACCGATTCTGGGCTGCATGACATCGCGTTGCATGAGGGTTCTCCACCGTCGACACATGAGCGCTAAGTGTGTTGAATATCCCTTCCTTTGTGAGAAGGTTTCGTCATCCGTGAATAACACTTAAACAGGGGAAGGGTTACTATTGCGTTTTTTCAAGATACCTTTTACAAAAGCAATAGTGGTGCATAATCATTCGGTTGAAGTACCTGTACATGCTGCACGTGATGCGGATGCATTTAATTTTCTCTGAGAATGCTCCAAACTCTCGAAAGGGAAATCCCTACTTCGTGAGCGCGCTACACTTCGCGTATTCAAACGTGAAGTTAAGTGCATCTGATGTAGCACATTCTGTTTGATATCCAAAGTACGTGTTAGTCATACATGTTTCATGACAGCTATTTTGAATGGGTCTAGCTTCAGCTTACCTCCAGTGCAGCCTTGCAGAGAAACTATGCTAATGATTTCGCTTCATAGGATTTGTTCCGCGTACAAGGGTTGTGCAGTTAGCGCACTGTAATCCACATTCCCGTATGCCAAATGCTGATCTGCTAACCTCGTATTCGTAAAATTAGCCTCCCTACTAACTCTGCGTCCTAGTTAGAAAACGATTTCGAGCCAGAAAAAACCAGACATTTCGCCCAGCGCCATCTATCGTATCAGAAAAGTATTTCTGATCCTGCATTGCTAAAAGATTCCAAGACGTCGGGGTGCACACTCCTAGAAGTTCTGAAACGTTGTACTGAGACACCCTGTATATACGAGGGTCATTCAAAAAATCCTTATGAATTCCAAGAGAATCCATATAAATTCCAAGAGAATCTATATAAATTCCAAGACACTCATAGCATCGAAAATGGTTTGTTTTAGAAGCATCATGACTCACTAGACAACTGTCTCATCTACTCGCATTCGTGATCATGACGTCTTTTGCACCTCAAAACATTAATTAGTGATAACGTTTCCAGCCGATGAGACCATTTTCACCATTTTCAGAAAACATTCGCCAGAAGCAACCCAACGCTTTGATTCTTGCTTTTATTTCAGGTGCATAATGAGGAATCCAAGTCTCGCCGATAGTGACAACTTGTCGAAATGACGTCGAAAATTCGACGCGAAAGCTATCAAATTTTTATTTGGGAGAAAATGACTACCGAATAAAAACTAATTCATGAATTAATGTCTGATTTGTTTCGACTTCGTTTAACGTTTGGCAGCACCCAACAGTAACAAATATTTACCTCAATAATGTCACCTGTCATCAAATACAAATATTTTTTGAACCACCCACGTATATATATAAGATTATTCCAATTTAATACAAACATGATAAAACATGATTTGTAAGTTTAACAAAAAAGATGCAAAATAATTTTTAACTTGTACTTTTATTCGGAAAAAACGAGGGGGAAAAAAAGGATGATACAAAATAATAGTGATTTTTAACGCACGGAATTAGTCTGCTGCGTTGAACGGTGAGATACTACATAACATAAAAGTAAAAATTAACTGTAAAATAAATAATTTATTTTCCCAATGACGTCGAAACTTATACTTTTTTTTAAAAATCTTTTACATAACAGATTATTAGCATCTGCTTCTCATTTTCCGAATAAAAAATACGTATACATAGATTATCTTAAATTCAGTCATGCAAATAACAACACGATTGAAATTTTACAGTCATTTAACTAACCCTATATTTTTTTTTTCGGGACTAAGATTAACATCTCATAATGAAAATGCTATTTTGTTTCTATGCTTGATACGGTCGAAGAAATCACTGGGGAAAAAAGAGAAAATGAGAAAGAAAGAATAAAAAAAAAAAAGATCAGAAATGCAAGAAGCAAAATAAAAATGAAGCAAGCACCAGAAAGAAGAAACATAAGTAGTTTCATGCGGCAGAGAAGAAAAAGAATAGAATGTTGCAGCAGGGAACTTATTAATCCGGAGAGATGAGAGAAAAAAAAAGGCAAGATAGGCCCCATATAACGACACTCTGGCGTCGATAAACGGCTTTCCGTCCCGCTGTTTCTCTGAAAGCAGTCGGTCACCAAATTGAATAGGAGGGAAAAAAAGAACATTTGATGAGGTATGTGAGCTTGGAGGGGAGCATTATCACAGATGTTTCTCCACTTTGATATTGTCTTTTCATTAGATGCGTGAAGAAGTTTGTTAAATAAATTATATATTCACCAGAAAAATGTACTTTATTTAATCAGTTTTTTTCCTAGGGATCACATTTAGCAAATATTTATATAAAATGCTATTCCATTTTGATTGTGTTAAACATTTTGTACCCTTGAGAAATTCAAATTTAAAATATTTAACTTCATTTGTAGAAATCGTGAATGATTTTTTCTCTTTTATTATGATAAGATATTTGTTTAGTTTGGCAGGATATCTAATTAAGGGTTCATAAAAACTTATTATTAAGAATTGATTACTGAAATCAAATCTCTGCGTTTTGTTTGGTACGGTTGCGTCTTGGTGTGATTTGTCGCAGGTACAAGGTCAGAATTCATCGAAGAAAGTTATATGAAATTAAGAAATCA
>BMAW01084112.1:530119-572672 GCA_019974015.1 Nephila pilipes | reverse complement strand
AAGAGCCAAAAATAGAAAAGAGTCGCTAGGGTATCCTGGGGAATTTCACCCGTGTTTACCAAAGATAGTAAACTCCATGTGAAAGAGAAAAATCACTAGGGTTCCTCGGAGTCGTGATTGTTGGTACATATCTAAAGAAGGTAAGACCCAGAGGGGTTGATATCAGCATGGTGATCTCTGGACTCATGTGATCTAATGGAATGTTATCAGTACAAGAATTTAGGAAAAATTTCGCAAAATAAGTATGCTAAAAGCAAGATATACCAAAGTTCGTGATGAAACATTTGACATTTGTTTCGAAGAATAAGGTAAACATCTTATTTTCTTTTTAAGTTTTTTTTTTTTTTTTAAGTCTGCAAAATCGTATGGTAAATAACAATAACATAGTTGCTATCAATGTTGCGCTTAATTCTTCGAGACTGAAAATAGTATTCCAGATTTGAACATTCGATTACTTGAGAACCATAGAAACAAGTAAAGAATTTGGGAAGTAGGTTGAACAAAACACAATAGTGAATTCTGTTCGTTCAAAAAACAAAACAAAACTCAAAAATGCTCTGACCTTATTCGTCCAACTTCAAATGCATTTCTTGTGGGGGGGGGGGGACCATTTTACACTCACACGTGTGTGTGTGTGATTGTTTCAAATATAAACACTGCCCTTAATTCTTTTTTATCCTGTCTGGTTCGATAATATATGGGTTAAAAACATTTGAATAATATGCTTACAAACATACAGCGAAAGGTTTTTTTTCTCCCTTGACTGAAAATTCCCAAAATTGTACCTTGAAATATACTTAAATCCCCTTCAACACATATATGTAACAATTGTTCATGAACATGTCAAACCGATATCGGTTAATATAAGAGTATTGAATAAAAAATTAGAAAAACATAAAGTATTAGGAACATTAGAAATACAGAGTTAAGACCCTAATTAGTGCTGAGGATGTTAACGACAAAATGAATAAGCGACCCAAAGTAAACAAATACGAGTATTGCTTCAATTTTAAGTTACTTTTATAACAATTTGCATTACGTAAAGATATTATACAAAAAAAAACATATGCATGCAAAAAGGAAAATAAAATTCATATTTTATAATGAACGTCCTCTTTTGAAATTCTTGTTTTATCGTGATGAAGCCATCTAAGGTTATTTGTCGTTATCTTTTTCTCCAAAATGCCTCGATTCATAGTTTATCAACGTCGCACTCAGAAACAAAAAAATAGAGGGCTACTGAGAAATCATTCAAGGAAGCTGAGCTCACCAACAAGGGTTTGTGGCCTAAAACTCGACCTTACGTGAAAGACCCTCAGTGTTCGGTTGTCAATGAACCTCGTAATTCTGAATTATGATCAAGTGACAAGGACGACACCAGAGCTGGCACCCCATTCTACGAACTTTCCTACCACGCCAACGTGAGGGCTTCTAGCCTCGACAGATTCCATGTGTATCAGTCCCTTTACACCGTGGATATTGAGAGACATCAGGATTTGAACCCATGACTCGACGGAAACAACGTCCGACACGAATTCACGACCATGACTACTCGGCTGCCACGGCCTCCTCCATGTGATTCTTAACGACACACCAAAAAGCAAACACAAGGATTATTGATGAACCTCGGTATGTGACGAGGACAACATCTGAGTTGGCACCTTTCTCTCCAAACTTCCATAGCACATTATCATAAGGACTTGGAGCCTCGATAGATTTAATGAGAAATGCCCCTCTACACGACAGGACTTTAGTGGCATCAGGGTTCAAACGCACGACTCGACGGTAACAAAGCCGGTTACGAGTTCGCGACCGTTGGCACTCAGCTACGGCGGCCACCTTCAAAATGCTCCGTCTTGCTTTTGAACTCCTTTCCAAGTCTGGATCATTCGCTACAATTTGAGTCAACGATTTCCGTTATCGTCACCACCTTTTACCAAGGAAAGGAGTAGCAAATGCTTTCTGTGTACTTCGTTAACCGAATCACTATTTTCAAGTTCTACATTGATTCAACATCATAAATGGGTTCACATATAATGTATTAATTTATAATAAAACTAATAAGAAACATGACGGACGGCAAAGAAATGCATAGTGAAATTTAACAAAACAAAATCATCGCGTTAAATCAAACAAGCGTTAATCAGAGAAGCGCTAAATATAAGGACTTATTTTATTAATAATAAAAATGTACTATGAAATTTAAAATTCTTAAAAATAGGTATAAAATATATGAATAAAAATATGTAACTTACATTCACATCATAGAGAGAACGTGATTTAAACATGAGCAAGAAAATATGAAATTAATACTACAAAATTAACCGTTATTTATTGATGCAGAAACGAGCATACTAATATTCCAACTCGCATGTAAAATTTTAGTTAATAAGTTATACTTAACAAGAGCTACGGAATAACAAACCGATACACAATGAAATAAACGAAATTGAAAAAGAAAATGACATCCTTATTGGTCTAATATTTTAAGGATTTTACCTTTTTCCGGCTATTTTCATGCATAAAAGATTGAAAGGGGGGGAAAAACACGTCAAGGATATCGGTAATTGTTTTTTTGACTCAAACATGCATAGGTAATTGAAATGAAGCACTGCTAATGCGCGAAAAGGAATACAGAATTGATATCAACATTTATGAGCAGTATAAGGAAACATTTAATGTACCGAAAAAAAATAAAAGCAATCATCCAAACATTGAAAAAGTTTTGATCCATACTTTAAGATGGTAAAAACAAAGTAAAGCGATGTAAACTATTTTAATGATAGAACCTGTTAGACTACATTTGCAGTATGGTGGGATTCACCCGGTTTGGAAACATTGCTCTTTTTTTTTTTTTTTTTTTTTTTTTTTTCATTCTACATTTCTGTGAGCTCGACTGTTAACATGATTATTAAAATTTCTTCCAAATACCAGTGGTCATGATCACAACACATATAAAATCATTCATGCATTAAAAATCATCAAAACGTTCTTAAAATAATCGATTTTCCAAAAAAATTTTAAAAAAATTAGAAATTTTCCTTAAAAATGTGGTAGGCTCTTTGATAAATCTCTCAATTTTAATATAACACTCAAATAAAAACGAAACTAAGCAATGTAGGAGACTCAAACAAAAAGAAAGACGAAAATGTCTGGAGTTTTTAAAATATTTTTCCTTTTTATAACAAATTTCAAAACGATTTTGTTTTCATTTATAACAACATTTCTATATTTTAATACATATTGCGTATTCAACCTATTTCTTCATATCTGCAAAAAAAAAAAAAAAAAAAAAAAGGAAAATATTGTTGCAAAACGATTCATTAAATTGTTCCAATTCCATAAAGACCACTAATAAATTTGCGATGTAGTTTTCATTAATAAAAAACTAGCAAAAAGAAAGAAAATTTAACAAACACGCAAATTGTTTAAAAATATTAAATGTTTAAGTAGAATGATAAATAGAATAAAAATAACTAAAGATTAAGAAATATAGATTCGTAAAGAACAATGCAAGGATACACGTTTGATCAAATTCGCGCTAAATCATACAATGTTTTTAATTTTTTTTTTTTTTTTTTTATTTGTTTATGTTTAATGTTTCATAAGAAAATTTTAGATACACAAAATCAGATTTCATTAACGAAAGCAAAAATCGTGTAAAAAAAGGCAACAAGTTAAAATTAATTTTAAAAACATTACACACATAATATCATTTTTATTATTATATTGAACGAAGTTTTTAAAACAAATGTTTTTTAAGCACTAATTTATAACTAAAAGATTTTCTCTAACACGATTTAAAACATTAAATTCAGGATATTTAAAATAAAGATATCTACAATTATTCTACTTTTGTAAGTCGAACAACTTGTTTGGTTACGAAAATGCAGGTTACAGACAAACAAATAACCGGTTGTTTAGTCTCGATCAATTAACATTGAACTGCTGAAGTATGATACTTAAGTTACTTAGCTATGCATGAAGTTATTACTAAAATGATTGAGGGAAAAGTCATTGATTTCAAGGTAACAAACGGCCATGCTAATTGTATAAGGCTATTTTGCAGACTGCAAAAATATACATAAAAAGACATTCGAATATTAATTGTGATATTAGATAGAAGAAATTGGTAAGTAATATGAATTGGAACAAAATCCAAATTATTAATATGTTAGCACCCAATAAATACTTATAACTTTCTCTTTTAACTTATAACTTTCTCTACACTTATAACTTTCTGTATCTTCTTTTCTTATAACTTTCTATTTCTTCTTTCACTAAACTTAAAACTTTCTCTATAAACACTTATAACTTTCTTTATTCTTAAATAACTTTGAAGCCCCTTTGTAAAAAAAAATTAATGATTTTTTAAAATAAATGATATGGTAGCAATTTAAAAGGAATGAATAAAAGGTAATTAACGATTGTTGGAAGGAAAAAAGAAAAGAAACACCTTTGTAATTTTTGCAATTTTCATGTGGCAGCAGGACAAAATTTATATCATTGCTCATGGCTCAAAGAGAACTAAACTCAGATGTTAAAAAGTTAATTAATTAACGAAAATCATTTTTTAAAAGATTTCCCATTACGAATGCCGTCGCCGCCCCCCCCTCCTGCGATTTCTGATGGAAAATAAGCTGCAAACAATTTCCAATTCTGCTGAAAAGTTTTGAGTTCTGAGAGTTTAAAGCTACCGTCTACCGACCATTTATATTTCATGGACGCAATGTTAATTCTATGGAATGTCTACTAACGTAAACAAAGCTATATTTTTTTTTATCTATTTGAATGCAAAAAAAAACATCCAAAAGAGTAAAAAATAATGAAGGCTTCAGCAGAATTACATCTTCATTACGATTTTTGAAAATATTTTCGAATATGTTTTAAAGACCAGAAAACCCACAAAAGAATTATTAAAAATCGGGTAAAATAATTTTAAAAACTGAAGGAAAAATTTAATTCCGCAGAAACCTTCATTATTCTTTTTCTCCTTCAGATGCATTTTTTTGCATTCAAACATATAAAATAGTACAGATTTGAGAACAGTAGTAGAAATTCCATAGGATTAACATTGCTTCCACGAAATCAAAATAGTAAGTAGAATGGAGCCTTACACATTAAACAGTGTTAAATGAACGCCTCAGATAACTGACGATATAATATTTACTCAACACTTTTCAAAGATGTTTATACCAAACAACAGATAACTATTCTCCAGTTTTCAAAAATTAAAAAGTAATATTGCCAAAAAAATATTAATTATTATACAGAATTAAGAGAAAAAAAGTTAATTGTAACATTGAAAATTTTCAGATATTTAGTCTTATGTTTTGAAATCTCCAAATTCAAAATGTCATCCATTTATTTAAAATAGTTCGAAAAGGAAATTACGATTCCCAATCAAACTATGGAAAGGGGCATTTATATTTTATAATTTTTAATTATCAATCCATTTATGATGTGATTTTTTAGAGGATTCTAATCGACGTTAATAAACAAAGACTATTTGAAATTTGAAGAAAAGGAATGCTACAATGTTCACAAAAATTAATATTAGCACATTAAAATATGGGTAAAATGAACATTCTTGTACCTTGAGACCTACAGCAAATTTAATTTTCTATAATGAAATACGTAACATAGAATTAGAAACCAAACCCGTGAGAGAATCTAAAATATTCGATTACTTTCCGATCTAAGCAAATCTACTTTTCATTTCTATAAAACACATTTTATCCATTTGCATGATTAACAATGTTTAAGATACCTCGAATAAATTACCGCAGGTCAAATTTTGATCTGAAAGAGATCTTAAGAAATCCCAATAAAAAGATAATCAAAAGAATACTTAACAATTATAAAGCATCCACTATATGCTTATAAAAAAATTTACAGAAATTCCAATGTGTGTGCATTGCGATAATAATTTAATTGGAGTAATAAAACACTTAGTTTGGACATAGCTACTATATTATTGAAATCCAGGATAAGACGGAAACAAAGAATTACTGTAACAAATTTAAAAATAGAGGGAAATTTTCAGATTGTAACATAAAAATGTTAAAGTACTCTTTTTAAAGAAATTTATACATGCACACATCCATATAATTTAATTAAAAAGATACATTAACAAGCATGAAATTATTTAAATACAGCCTTTTACATCAAACTTGTAAACTTTACCACCTTAAACACTTTATTTTAAATACCATGTCTTTTCATAATTTCAATATGAATTTTCAATGCAAATTTTAATTTTAAAAAAAATGTTAAGAAGAATTTAAAATGTAAATTCTACTTAAGATAATATATATATATATATATAATATATAAGAGATAACACAGAGAGAGATAGTAAAATAAGATATGAGTTAATAAAGAACAGATAAAAAAGTTTGGAAATAATAAATGTTCAAATTATTAGTGAGATGTTCATCATAGTATTTAATATTTTGATAATTTTGTTTTCCTTTGCCTTGTTTATCATTTAATATATTAATTATATATCAGTTTCTAAAACATGCCTAGTGACCCAGTAATTTTAGTTCAGTTCTCAATTTTTCACAACTTCATAGTAATACTCATAATAAATTAAAAATATTAAATACAGCTTTATTGTACACTCCACCCCATCCCAAGATTCAGAACAATTGATTTGATATAGAAGAATACGTGCTTCCCATGAAAACTAATTCAAGGGAAGCCAACTACCATTTGTTTGCATAGAACAAAGATAACAGAGTTTAAATAATGAGCTTGAAAAATGAAATATATTAGAGTTATGTACATATGTTCACTTTTTTAATCAAGTTAAATGCATATGAATTAGAACAAAATACATACATAGTTCTTTTGAGAGAAAAGTATAATTAAAAGAGGAGAAGAATGACAGAAATTTTCAAAATGTCAAAATATTCTACTTCCCTGAATATTATTTTTTAAGAACTAAAAAGCAATAATTAAATAAAAATTTAGTTACTTTTTAAATGCTGAAAAATAATTTTAAAAGAAAAATTTTCTTTTTGTGAATTATTTGGAAAATGTTTGAAACAATTCAAATATTTTTTACTTGCATGCCAAATAAAAGGAAAAAGTTAGCATATACCATGCAGTTGTTGCTTTAATACATATGAGAACATGTCATAACAAAATAGTTCCTTTCAATGAAAAGAACTGAAAATGTACAATGAAGATATATTTATGATACTTTTCCATTTCACCAGTGCAAGTGATAAAGTCACCAAAAATGATACAACCGATATCATATGGAATATGTGTTTACTGTGTATTTTGGCCAATAAAGTATGCTTGGCGAGATTTGCGCCAGCTGGAAAAGTACCATATTTACTAAGGAAATTATTTTTTTGTCAAAAGATTATAATTATTCGAAAGAAAGAGAAATAGCTATACTTAGGTTCATTTCAGGTCATAAAACTGGCAAGACAAAACTTAAAGGAAGGGTATCTTGTAAGTACAATAAAAAATTAAAGCGCATAATTTCATACAAAGAAGAGGGCTAGAATAAAATAATAAGATACAGTTATAAATCAACAAATTTTAATCCAAGATGAACAAAACTTGAAAATGGAATTAGTTTTTTAACACAATAGCAATTTTACATTTACTAAACAATTTAATTTTACAATCAATAAAAAATAATTGAAATGGCTATAATCAACAGTTAACAAATAAATTAAAAGATCCATTGAGCAATAACTGAAACTTAAAGGGGATTGAGGAGTATGCTGCTCTACAAAACCTCTTTGCATGTAGCCATACTTTACTCAAATTTTGACATACAATAGAAAAAAAAACCTAATGAATGCATTATATACACTAATATCAGATTGAATATTGTCATCATATCTTCATAATAACAAATCAAAAATTCCATTAAATATGTATAGGGTTCTTAAAAGTTCATACAAATAGCTAAAATAGAGGGGAAACAAAAAGGAAAAAGTTAACTTTATTCATCAATATAAAGATTTTCACAGCTCGTATAAATGTGTAAATTGATATTTAATTCTTAGTGAATATTTGTTTTGATAGAATTTAATTGTATCAAGTAAGAATTCAATTGTATGAAGTTAATAATTAATACATCATTCAACAGTTCCAATTTTTTCAAAAATGGAAAGCTTTTTACGCAAAGCAATAAGAACATAGATCTATCGGTTTTTAGAAAATTCATACTTTACAGTTATGAAAATTACAAAGTCTACTTTACTTTTCATATAACAATAAAATATACAAAAAACTAATATGTTTGAATGTGGAAAGCATTTTGTAAAATTCTTTTGAAAAAATTTGTAGAACTATAAATACCCCCCCCCCCAAAAAAAATATTGAAAACTTAATTATTCTTACCTTTTAATAATACTATGATATACTTTTAAAAAAATATGCTTACACATGATTAATATCCAATATCAGGGTTTGAAATATGAATCTACTAAAAAAAATTCAAAATGAAATATGTAGCTAAGGTTATCTAGGTCAGTGATTCTCAACCTTTTCAGTCCACATACACCTAGGCTCAATTCCTTTCTGCATAACATGACCTTGAATCTTCTCCAAGCATCCATCCCTAATCTGTTTCATTCATTGCTCATTACAAAAGTTTCTCCCAAATGTTATGTGTTGAATTAAATAATGATATCTGCTTTTTTTTTTTTTTTTTTTTTTTTTTTCCCATAAAAGTTTAATATTTTTGAAGAAAGCAAACAAAAATCACAATCATTGGGAAAAAGAAAAATTGATGGGATATTTAGAACTGTCCTGAATAACAAAATCTTGAAAAAATTAGGCTCAGAAAAGGGTAAATACAATCTCAAATCCAGAGCTGCATTTATTTATATTTTTATTTTTTATATAAATATACAAATAAACATCTATTCAACAAACTCTGTACTAGGCAAACAGCAGAAAAAATATTATAACTTTTTTAGAAAACATATTGCATTGGTCACAGTAACATGCCCCAAAACTGACGAGGTTTACTATTCCACCATTGAAGAGGTTCATCAGAAAAATATCCAATGTGAAATCTAGTAATTTCTCCTTTTCAGAAATTGAGAATGAAGCTGATTCAAAATACTATTTTTTCAAAGGTTATTTATTTACTGACCACCCATTTCCAGCACTGAAAAATATTTTAAACAAGGATGGTCCAAGTGGTCAATAATCTTATCATGACAGTTAAATTATTCTAAGATTTTGATAGATAATATTACCATTGACAATATCAGTAAAAACATCTACCAACTCACTAAAATTCTTTTTAAGATTTTTAAATAACATTGTTCTAGTTCAGCTGGGTGGCCACCATTACCATTCTCTTTTAAGATATTCCCTATTGAAAATCACTTACTTAGGTCAGGTTTTGAATAATTACCTTATACGATAATAAAATCAATCAAAGTCAATCAAAAGAGAGAAATTTGGAAAGTATGACTTTTTTTCTGAAATAAATCCACTAAGTAGAAAACATTTTACTGCAAGCTTACATGGCATGAAAAACTGTTTCTTTCTCTAAGACATCCCTTTAAAAATATAATACATAATTATATATATAATTAACGACACATATTTTTTAGAAATAAAATGTGATCTCATACAAATTATTAATGCAGAAACAATATTTGTCTTCATAAATAAAGCAACTAAATCACCTAGTAACTATATATTTTTGGGAACTTCCCTGTTATAGCGGCCCCCAATAAATTACGATTATACTTAGGTCATTGCAAAACTTGTGAAGTCTTCCTTGAAATCTAAAATATTGACAGATTCATCGTCAGACACCCCTATAACAGGGAAGTACCTATTTCAGTTCAATTTTTTATGAGAGATAAGATCATCTGATAAATAGTTATATAAATTAAAAATGAAATATTAATTATTGGAATTATATTGGAAAAATATGCATATAAATATTAATTATAAGTGAGTCATATAAACTTTAACATTCATATATAAACTATTTACAGTAGTAATGTTTCAAACAGTTTGTTAGCCCAGTTTTTTAAAAAAAAAAATAACCAAATCATTTGAACTTTAACACTTCACTGAACAAAAAGACTTAAAAGATTTTTTTTTCCCAAAAATAATAGTGATGAGATATCATTCTAAAAACAGTACTGGGATGTTACTTATCAAAACAGGCTGCTAAAATAGAGATATATATTGGATTTGAAAAGGAAGAATACAAAAAGGATGAAATAAAAATGGCCTAAAGTTTAACTTTTTTTAAAGAAGCAAAATTTGACAATGATTTTTTGGAATAAAAATGTAGTTTTCCTTCTTCATAGTAAAATAAGCAAAAATAGAGAGGAAATTTCAAACTTGAAATACAGCAAAAAAAAAAAAAAAAAATCATAAATACTTTCTAACAAAGAACTCTTGCAAAGAATATATTGACATATATTCAAGACAATCAAAGATAAATGCAAATTTATAATACTCCACTTGACATTGATTATAATAAAAATTCAATCACAAGTTTTAATAATTTTACGAGTTAACTTTCATTTTATACATATATTACAAAGAGCTTTTCTAAATTTTATCTTACAGCCAAAAAAGGAAATATGCAGTAAGATTTTCAAATAACCTTCTATTTATCATATAAATTTTGTAATAAGCTGAATTTTAGGATAATTTATCAAGAGAACAATTTTTTGAAACATTTTTAAACATTTCTTTGAAAAACTCAAACATGAAATAAAATTATGTTCCCTGAATTCATACAAGTAAATATGTTTAAACTTTCAAAGCTTAAACATTGAATAAACTACGTAAAAGCTCAAATTAAGGGATTGAAAGTGCAGATCTTCCATCGGGACTAATGAGATTCAATCAAAATGGGTTTTAAAAGCTCAGACTGCAAGATATTAATTATTCTAGAGGAGAAGAATAAATGAGCAGGTGAAATACTCTATATAGATTCTTTATTCCATCAAAGCAGCAACAGTGGAAGATTTATCACAGCAAGATGATTTCAAATAATTAATATTTTTAAAACAAAATTAGTCACATAAAGAAAGTTTGTTTTATTACCAATTATTTTTCAAAAATCCTCCAGTTCGAACTTTTCTACTACAATAAGATCAATACACACACTTGGCAATGTAAAATTGATCCTTATTTTAAAGGGCTTTCTATGCTTATTTCATGGAATAATTTACTCAAACAAAGGAATATGTACAATACACAACTTTCAATACTTCTTTTTCAAAAAAACTTTTAAATGATTTTATCAAAACTTATATAATATTGATTATATTAAAGATATAATGGCACAAAAAAAATTGCAAGTTAACTGCACTTATTTTATCAAAAACATCTTTTAAATATTCTTGTGATTATAATAACAAACATATTACATTATAAGTTAATACATATTGTGAATTATAAATGTATACTTTTCAAAACTCATTTCTAAGACAAAAGTAAATACAACTTATAATTAACTCCATATCATTTTAAATGTCAAGGAATTACAATGAAATTAATACAAATAAAGCTATAGCGTCATTATGGAAACACAGCCAGATTAAACTGAATGGTGAATAAATATTTGTCTACAGAAATGCTTATAAATCCATAATACATTTGAAGTAAATACATTTGAATCCCTATATTTTAGAACAAAAATGATACAATACTGAACCTTCAACAAAATATAAAATATTAAAGAAAATATGCAATAACTATATTGATATATCAGGTTGTGTGTATGTGTGAATACATTATGGGGGAAATGAAAACATTAAATGAGGACAATATTGACACATCTGAGTAAGTGAACGTAACCAAGTAAGTTTGTGTGGGTCTGTATTGTTTCTAAACACTTACTTGAGATGCTTCGAGATTTGATAGCTGCAGATCTTGAGGTGGATGAAAATTATGATGATGACTATGATGGTGATGATGACGACGATGTTTTTTAGTGTGTTTTTTGATGGTTTTTGGAGACGCCATGCCGCCACCGACAAACATTTTTAAAAAATTGTTAAATGCTACTGAAGCAGAGGATTTAAATGCAATTTAGACCTTGCTTAACAAGGCTGTTAGTCGAACATTTAAGCGTAAATCAACATGAAACTATTTTGACTAGTATAAAATAAAGAAGTGTGGCAATTTACATTGTTAATAGTGTTACTATTACTGCACTCACACGAACACAAACGAAACCAACACAAGTGCTACAGAGCAGACGCAAAACTCATCTTGGACTGTTGCCAGATGCTTTCTGTTTTTGGTTGCAGAAATTTTCAAACGCGCTGCAGAAGATCATGTGATGCATGAATAATTTTCCTTTTATTCTATGAAATGTGTGCTCGAATCATTGTTATAGATACCTTTGTGCATCTAATTCAACAAAACACCAACTAAATCAGATCTGATAGAAAAAAAATTGTTTCCTAGACTAAAAAATCTTAAGTAGTATTGAAGACAGTTTCATTTAATTAAAGCTTGTATATTTTAAGCTTGTTTACTATTTTTCTCTGCATTTTTTAAGTGCATGATTTTTTTTTACTGAAATAGTTTGAAATTGGGGTTAAAAAAGAGTGATGAAATTCAATTAATGAAGTTATTTACTTGTTCTCTAATTCATTTAATGCGAGACACTAATATGGACTACGCGCACGAGTAAGCATAATTTATTTATACAGAATTTTGAGTCATCTACAAATTTAAGAAATATTTATCGTTAGTAAAAAATATAAATTTTACGCACTTTACTTAATGAAATATTAATGATTTATTTTATAATATAATTATTTCTCATAATGAGTGGCTGAAAATTTCGAAGTAAACATCACCTCTTCCGACATATTCAAATGTAATACTAGATCTTAAATATCTCTTTCTCTACGTCATTAATTTTTTTTATCACAGTAAAGATATTAAAATTAAATTCACTGGTACATATACCAAAAATAGAGAATTTCTGAAACTAGTAAAATGTAAATTTTGTCTAATTATAATCTAATATTTCAATCCAGACTTCCAAAAAAGGTATTATATTTTCGTATATAAATACAGAATCATGATGAAACTTTTTAAAGTATCTCAAATTTTTAATATTAGCAAACGTATTTTAATTTATTTAAACTGATTTCAATTTATTTAAACTCATTAAAATTTATTGTTAAATTAACGAGGGGAAAAAAGGATCTCTATACAGCTATTATGTCAAAAGTGCTACTTTTTACATATTAAAGACAAATCTAAATGATATTAAAATATGTATACCTCTAAATAGGAATTTTATAAATATTTAACAAGACAGTGTTCATTGTAAGGATTTTCAGAATTAAATGGTGGGTTATTTTCATTTATTTTCTATCTCTTGTAATAAAATCTCAGATATTTTTGCTCCAAATTTCTCGATAAACACTCCCGCAGTTGTAACAGAAGCTTCTTAGTAATTAAACATGTTTTTTTCTAAAAATGGACAATTGACTTTGGATTTAAAACTAATAATGATTTTATAATTGCATATATGAAGGAATATCGTAAAATCTTAATTATTCCGCTTTTATTTTTGTCCTGATCAAGATTCAAGTACCCTATATTTGTTAGTTATTGTAAAATCAAGTTTATTTGTTTTGTACGAGTTGTCGAATATATAGAAGTGTTAAGGTAAATGCTTAGATTATTTATTTTTAAACTTTTCTATGGCTTAGCCACCTTACCCATGTAGAATGTTATTTATTCGTTTTAACGTACTTAACTATAAATAATTTAATTTCACGATGTTATTTTTTATTTCTATGGGAGCGGAAAATTTAGGGTTCACAACAAGTGACAGAAATCCAAGCTAAGCCACTGGCTAAAATATAATTATGTGTTCCAGTCTAACCAATTATTAATTTTGAAATGATAAGACAATACTTTTGGTAATAAGATAGATCAGCTGTCCAGAAATCACCATTAGATGTGCTACTTCAAAAAAATTTACATTAGGAAGAAACTGAAGAGGAATAGAAAATACTTTAATTTTCAGAATCGAAATTTTATTCTGCCTGTCGATTGCTTATTTCAAATGTCATCTCCTGTTCTAACCCCTCCCCGTCCCTCCAGTGTGTCAGTTTTTGAAAAAAAAATGAAATCTAATCAACATTTTACATGCTCACCGAGCATTTTCAGGCTGCCGATTTCTGTTCAATACAAGGCTTGTTAACCACAGTTAATATGCTTTAAAATTTAGTTATATGGCCCACTCTCCACATCCAACATAGGGACTTCGAACCTCGACATATTTAACATGCATTATTCCCTCTACACGACATGTTGAAATGGGTTCGAAAACGTAGCTTCGCAAAAGCAAGCACTAGGCTAATAGTGATGAAATAGGCTTATTGTACTAAATTCTCACTGTTTTTTTTTTCTTTCTTTCTTTCTTTCTTTTTTGCATGCTTAGCTTCAGAAAGTATAAAGACTCAAAGCATTGTGAAATCTCGTAAAAATATCAATCAAAATCAGTATTCTATTTATTTTTTTATTGTTTATTCACAAAAGTGAATGAAAAAGGCCCTCCCAACTCTGAATATATCATTCAATGTATCTGTTCGTATTCTCACAGCAAATGACTTTGACTGCGTATTCGATATATGACCTTTTAATCCGATTTGAATTTTTAATATGAATAACTAACTAGCTATATATAAAAAAAGAGAAAAAATTGTATTTTGATTTCGATAAATGTAGTAAGTTTCAGAATTTAAACAGGTTCCTAATGGTAGGGGGAGGAGTCAACTTGTGACAAACCAAAGTACATGTACGAGGGCTGTTCAAAAAGTCCCCACCTTAGGAATACGAATGAAGCAGTTGAGAGGTTTGAATAATCTCAAAAAAGATATTAAAATATCAAAAATTTTCGTGGACTGGCATCAGTCTGCGGACCAGTGATTGGTAAACATTGATCTAAATAGAGAGATGATCAGCTTTGGAGGAGAATGCAATGTGGAAAATATTATATAATTTCTTAACTTATATTTTACTGAAATTCCTGTTTCATAATAAAAAATTTATCTTACCATAGCAAATTTGAAATGTGTTATCATTTCTAATTGTTTTTAGATATTTTGTAAAAGTATTAAGAATAGTAGATTTATACACATCTTAATTTTCACAATTCTTTCCCCCACCCCACCCCAATTTTCTAAAAAATACATTTTCGGAAATCTCTTTAAATAATTTCTTCTTCATTATCTAATTATTATTATTGTCCTCAATTTTCAGATTCACAGTGAGCATGTATGTGTATTAGATCTCCTACATGATGATTTAAAAATAATTTTCCTAAAGTATGAGTATGTATTGTAGTCTTTCAAAGTGCCTTAATATTTATTCAACGTTTGTTTTCAGCTTTGAAATAAAATACAAGATGTTAAAATTCCACTATATCTTTGCAATTACATGTAGTTGTTTTAAATAATACAACTCAAAAAAATTAGGAGAGCCAATAAAGAAGTCAATAAAACTATGCGAGACAGCGTATGGAAAGCACAAGTGAAAAAAACGCGATACAGAAAAAAATATGCAAAAAAATTGCATGGGAGCTTTAATTCTTTCAAAAGATGGAAATAATTTAAAAAGATGCTCCAGAAAAACATTGTGGTTACAATTTAATAAAAAAAAGTATTATTTGGAAATGATGCAAGATGTTTAGTAGAGCTTTGGTCCTTTCGAACAGCTGAGTGACTGCTTCACACCTGTTTCACAAGGAGGCGGTGCGGTTATCAATAACACTTTAGGGAATATTGTTCCACTCCAGAAGAAGTGCTATCTTCAAGTCCCGGACAGTAAACGGAGGCCTTGGTCTCGCTGCTACGTGTCGTTTGAGTATGTTACCAAAAATGCTCAATTGGATTTAAGTCAGGAGAACATGCTGGCTAATCCTTATACAGTATTGTTTCAGCTTCAAGTATGTCCTCCACAAGACGAGCTGTAGGAAATCTAGCATTATTATCCATTAAAAAAAAGATCTCACCAATGACTGCAACATAAGATGCGACATGAAGTCTCAGTATCTTGTCTGTATACCTTTGGGCCATCAAATTATCACTCCGAATGATATGCGGATTCGTAAATCAACCTATGCAGATTCCAAACCATTCCATAAAACTACTTCGTATGTAATGTGATCTTTACTGAAGGAATGTGGAGTTATTTCGAATTCTTCTTACCAAAACATGTCAGGCGTCCCACTCCAGACCTAACAGAACTCGTAAGTAAACAGCACTTGACTTCGAGCCGCACAATCTCTTGAGGTCAACAAAATACACACCATTAACCTACGTGCATCGTTTTTAGTTTAGTTTTTATTAACGTCGCACTAGAAGCAACACAAGAACTATTGGCGACGAACCTTGTAATTTTGAACCACGGTCAAGTGACAAGTATGACACCTGAGGTGGCACCCCCTCTCCTAACATCCACACCACGCCAACGGGAGGACTTTGGGCCCCGACAGATTTAACGTGCATCAGCCTGGCTACACGATACGTGCATCGAACTGCTCTCATGAAGCCTATTTCAGGCCATTTGTCTTGATATCCTTTTTCCTGATGGAAAACAACTGTTTTTACAGCTTAGTAGAATTACTTGTTCTGTCTCGACAAGCCGTTAACAAGATATATCGGTCATCAGTTGTTGTGGCAACATGAGGATGATCTTACCTTGGTTGACGTCTAACCTTACCTGTTTCTTGGAATGGATTCCACAACATTGAAAGACACTCCTTGCCATTCCAACAGCGTGTACTACTCTTCTTTGTGTTTATACAGATTCAAATCTCCTTATAATACGCTAAGATATAAATTCCGGTAAATCACGTCGTTGTGACATTTTTAAGTCACTTTCTCTCAAAACAAAAGTTGAACAATTGAATTTCATAGCCGAGACAGCGATAAAGAAGCTTTTGCGAAATCAGGATTTCAACGCTTTTATCTTTTTTGTTGTTTTTGACGTCATGAACGCTTATTTACATATGAAGTTTACTTTTTCTCTTCTTTGCAACGTTTTGCAACAATATTTTTTTATGTTAGTTATCGATGTAAATATGTGCATATTTTCGTTAAAACCATGTGTTGTCTAATTTTTTTAGATGTATATCTTGTGCTTTTACCTATTCCAAAAAATATCAGGAAAAAATTATCTGTTTTTCAGAAAATGATTGAAAGATGCTAGAATTAATATTTTCTAAAGTTTGATATAGTTAGATACAGTGGCGTTTCGTTGAAGTTTCAGGATTTGTAAATTGTTTTGACAGAAAATTTTAGAAAAAATGTTGTCATTTATATAATTAAAATTCAGCTTTTATCTTTTATGTATTTAACTTATCCATATTTAATAATTAGGATTTTTTTTTCGTTTTGGGTCAAATATAACCAGATTTTTCGAATATAAACTGGTAAACATTACAGACAGCAGTATGAACAAAGATGTCCACTAGTCCATTATATCTTATCCAAAAAATTATTTTTATTACAATTTTTACATTGTAATTAAGAAATTAGTACAAATTTCCTTGACGATTTTTCACAGTATATACAGAATTTGTCCAATAAGTATGGAAACTGATTTTTTCTAGCCAAGGGGAAGGGGTATTATGGAGAATATGTAGTAACTAAGTTAAGAGAATTATGCTAATTGTCTTCGAGCCTTTGGAGTGCGTAGGTCTCACCCAAGTAAAAGTGCACTTAGCGCTTGTATCGAGAGTGTAAATGCTGCGAACCATCAAGTAGCGTTTTACCATCAAATATTGGGTTAAATTCAACACATCCGCTATGAGACTTTACATATGATCCGTGAGGCTTACAAAGACGAAGCCGTGTCCAGAACGCGTGTTTTTTAGTGACACAAAAAATTCAAAATGGTAGTGATTTATTACTCTTGTCTTCTTTGGTGCGAGAGATGGAATTTGTGTCTGCAGGAGAAATAATAAACTGTATATTTTATGCAGAGCTCGAATGCTAAAGAATTCGGGTTCAACACGTCCAAAGGGAAATCGTCGATACCTGAACTTTCCATTACGACATTGCTCCCAATCATTCATCGCTAATAACTAGTGAGGAAGTATTGAAAAAACAACATGGCAACGATGTCCCACCTCCCCTGCATTTTAACACTGGCTCCCTCTAACTTCTTTGTGTTCCCCGGGATGAAAAATAATGCCTGAAAGGACATCGCTTCGGGACGATTGATGTGGTTCAAGTGGCTTTGACGGGAAGTGTCAACAGACTTGTGTTTGTCGAAGTCCAGGGTATGTATGAAGACTGAAGAAAGCGCTGGAAATGTTTAATGCAGAAGGGTCATATTGTGGAAATTATTGACTGGCTGTTCATACACTCGTAGTCAAATTTAAGAAAATTTGCAAATCATGGGTTTTTTTAAAAAAAAATATTGAACCATAGGTACTCATTCTGCCACCGAAGAGTTATGCAAATGTTCAGAATCTAACACGTAAACGTAAGTGTATACGCGTGTGTCTGTGGTGCTGTAATTGTGGAGGTGAAATAAACTCACGAAGGTTTATCAGAGATTTGTTTACTCATACTCCTCTCTGACATCTGTCTTGACTCTCGCAAGAGCTGCGTAGATTTTATTAAGTATCAGGTAAAATGAGTGGTCACGAATGTATGAATGACATAATGAGAGGTAGAATTTTTAGGAGATTAGAGACAAGCTAATCACAGGCGGAGGTTGATACATAGCTTAATGTAATATACAACGTCTTCTGCAATTTGTGGAAACAGTTTCACGACACTGGATCTAAATAGAGAAGACTTGGACAACGTCGATCATGATCCATAACGACGAATGAGAATTGATATTTGGAACTTTTAGCGTGGCGACAGAGGACTGCTATAGCTTCACAGACTTCACATCACCTGTATGCTTCCACTGGAGTCTAAATTTCACTGTCTACAATTGCTAGAAGGCTTCAGGAGAAAAGGTTATATGCCAGAAGCCAATTGTTTGCGTCCAACTCACTGCAGCACACATGGTACAGGGAACAAAGTACAAATAACATTCATCTTGGACCAGACTTCAGTGGAGTATTGTTCTTTTTACGGATGAGTGGAGATTCAGTGTTGACACTGATTCTGGACGTACCTGTATCTGGAGATAATCTGGGACACTATACCATCCATCTCTCATCAGGGAAAAGGATCATTATAGTGGTGGAAAAGTAATGGTTTGGGCAGTCATTATGTTGGATAGCCACACACTCCTGCATGTGTTTGGCAAAGGCATTTGGATTGTTATAAGGTATAAAGAGGTGATCTTAGAGTCCTGTGTCTCATTTTACAGTTCTGGATAACAGTACTACGTTCCTATTAATGGACAACAATGCTCGTCCATATACAGTTAAGCTGGTCGATGGTTACTTGAAAAGTGAGAGTATTCGTTACATAGGTTGGCCAGCTAGATCTCCTGACCTTAACCCTATAGAGCAAGTCTGGAACGCTCTCGGCAAAGCAACTTATCAACCTCCCTATAAAAACCATCCAGGAACTAAAAACTACCTTGCTGCAGGAGTGGGATCGACTACTACAGGGGCTCATCAACTACCTTTTGTCCAGTATACCTCACGCTGTACGATCACGCTGTACAATCAGTCCAGCTGTGAGAGGAGATCATATCCATATTAGAATCATTGTCAGTTTTATTTCAAAGAATGGATTTTGTACATCCTTTCTGTATGAGTTTTACAGGTAATCATGCATACATAAAATGACTTTTGAATGGTACATCTTTTTTCTTGTTATAAATGTATATTCATAGCAAATGTCACTGAAATCTGTCTTGAAGTTTTTTAGAAATTTGACGTAATGTGCAAATTCTCTTGATTAAACACTCGAGTGTATATCTGGAATAATTTTTATTATTATGACTTCAGTACCGATACTTGCCGAATAAACCCTATGTAGCAAATTCATGTGAAAAATTGTTAAAGAATTTAGTGCTGAAAAAAATTTTGCACTGGATTAAAGAATTGAAAATTCTTTGCTGGCTTGTTTTTTCCATGGATCATGTACGTAATGATTCGAACGTTTAACAGTTTTTACGCATTTTTAATTACAGATTTAATACAATACGCTATGATATGAGTTATTAAGGCGATAGTATTACAAAAAGTAATCAGAAATTAAATTAATTCAAATCCATACTATTTAAATATAATTAATTAATGCTTCTGCTGCAGATTTCGTCTGTAAAATTTTGAACATTATCTGTAACATTTTTGGTTTTTACCAACGTTACACTTACCATTAAAGTACTTTCCGTTACACTAATGTGTTGCTGTTTCTGTTCTTGTCTTCTTTGCTTCTCTTGACCCAATTTCATGTAGAATGCATTTTCGATCCTAATTCTGAATCATTTTTAGTATCATTAGTGTAGAGAAAAAGGGTAAATCAGTTGATGACCTAATCATTCATACCTTTGTAGCTGGCAAGAAAATCCGAGACGCACCTGAAATCTTCATCTAACATCTTCCAGGATGAATGTTGAGTATTCCCTGACGTGAAGTCTGTGAGAGTGCTTGTGGTCGAAATTTCAAAAATTATCTGTAGTATTTTTCTTTATAAAAACGTAACATTTATCGTTAAGATACTTTCCATTACACTAACGTGTCATTGTTTCTGTTCTTGATTTATTTTCTTCTTTTGACCCTATTTTTTGAAGAAGACATTTCCGATCCCATCTCAAAATTGTTTCTGAGTCCTCTACACCTCTTGTAAGTTTGTCGCAATGATAATATATCACTCTGTATAAGGGCTTAGAGCATCATATGAATTTTTCTGTAGTTTCTGGAGAAGAGGACGGCCTCTGTCTTGGAAACGTTCAGGGCTATTTTCCAAGTAGAGTACCATGCTTCTAGTTTCTGTAGGTGTTCGTTTAGTGCTTGGCCTATTTTTGGTGAAAAGTAGTGTCTTGCTAGTATCGCAGTGTCATCTGCATACATGCATATTTTTGTATTTTGGTGTTTAGGGGTGTCGTTCACGTAGTAATTGAACAAGGTGGTTGAGAGGATTCCTCCTTGCGGGACTCCAGCTTCAACTTTTCTTAGATTTGATAGTTGTTCATTAACGGTGACTGGAAAGCTTCTATTGCGTAGATATGAGTTTATTATTTTTACGAGATATGCAGGGTTGTTGTAGTTGATCATTTTGAAAATTAAACCTGTATGCCAGACTCGGTCAAAGGCTTTTTGGATATCCAGGAAGACCACACCAGTATTTTGACTTTTGTAAAATCCAGTCTTGATGAATTCCACTACTCTGAGCAGTTGGTGTGATGTGAATAATTTCGGGACGAATCCATGTTGTTCGTGGATGATGATATCGTGGTCTTGTAGAAATTTTGATAGTCTATTGTGGATTATTTTTTCGGCTAGTTTGCTGAGGATTGGTAATAAGGAAATTAGTCTGTAGTTTTCGGGCCGGGTAGGATCCTTACCCGGTTTCAGGATAGGGATGACAACAGCGGTTTTCCAGGAATCCGGGAAGTAACCGAGATCTAGCATATTGTGAATGATGTTTCTTAGTTGAAAGATGCAGAGGTGTGGCAAGTTTTTTATCATTTTATTGGTGATGCCTTCTCTCCCTGGTGCTTTTTTGATTTTTATTTTCTTTATGTAATCTGCAATTTCTGAGGCTAGTGGTGGAGGGTAATCCGGATTTCGGAAATTTTCTTCATTTTGTAGATAGTTATGAACGACATCCTTTACATTATCGTCGTGAATAGGTGTGTTTATGTCATTTAATTTGAATTGTTTTTGAAGTGAATCTGCCAAAATTTCTGATTTTTCAGTGTTACTAAGTGCGATACTAGCTGGGCCTTTAAGGGCGGAGATAGGAACTCGCTTTTTTCTGAATGCTATGGCCATACCCCAAAGGTTACCGCTTTCAGCACTCAGGTTTTCAAGCGTGTCTTCCCATTCTTTGTTTTTGTGTAAGTGCACTTTACGCCTAATTTCGTTTTGAATTCTGTTTAAAAAAATTTTATCGGCAGGAAAGCGGGTGAATTGCCAGTTTTTTCTGGCTTTGTTTCTTTTTCTGAATAAATCCCGAAGTTCCTGTCCGATGAAAGTCTGTTTGCTAGTATTTATGGGTTTTGAGGCGATTTTATATGCACTTAAAATGTTTTGTGTGAGTTCTGCGACTTGTTTTTCAAAATTCTCTCCGCTGTTTGCTTTGGGGAGTGTGAATGTGTTGATTGTGTTTTCTAGCAATGTGTTTTTGAAAAGAGCCCAATTTGTACGAACTTTTGGTTCAGGGAGTTCGTATCTACTCTGTGTGTCGAAGTGGATCAGCACAGGGTTGTGATCGCTACTTAACTCCGGTAGCGAGTGAATTTGAGCGGGCCAATGAAAGTTCTTGGTAATTGCTATGTCGATGATGGAGGCGGAGTTATGTCCGTAGCGTGGTGGTGTGGGCGGGGCTAGGATTTCTAAGCCGTTTTGATTGGCAAAATTTCTTAATGTGTTACCTCGAGATGAATTATAAGTGCAGCCCCAGCTAGTGTGCTTAGCATTAAGATCGCCACAAATTAATGAAATTGGCCCTAAATTTTGAATAGTCTGAATATCTTTTGGTACTAATGAGGCTCTAACAGATGGTGGTATATACATTGAGGTAACGAGTAATGGGTTTCCATCTGTTGGGGTGAGTGGAACAATGGTTGCTTCTGCACCGTTTAGTGAGGGTGTTGGGATTTGGTAGTGTGGGAGAGGCTTTTTAATTAAAATTGCAGTGCCGCCGTAGGGTTTATTGGTCGTTGCAGTGGGTGTTCTATCGTTTCTGTGTATGGTGTAGTTAGGCATAGAGAATTTCATACCCGGTCCTAGATGTGTTTCTTGTAAAAGAATTAAATCTGGGGAGTGCTTATCAATAAAGTGTCGCAATTCAACATCACGACACTATGTGCATTACTGCACTGATCTTATAGATGTCAAAGGCGTCCTCGGTTCTTCTCACCTCTACCATGAAGATGGGGAGGGGGAGTTTTGTTTTGAGCTGGCGTAGCAGAGCGACTTTCTGGACTTAAATGCCTTGGTTTTCCAGATCTTCCTTGATATCTTCTATTTCAGCGTGAGATGGAAGGCCTTTGATACAGACCTTCAAAGGCCTCTCAGATAAGGGCTGGATTACGTAGTATTCCGCCTTTATGTTGGTTAGCTGGGTGGTGATTCCTCTATGGTCGTCTTCTGATTCGGGGTTGATCTTAATATATTGTCCTGAGAGTTTGCAGGTTGACTTTGGAAAATTTCTATTGATGGCCTGGATTATTAAATTGTAGTTAGGAGTAAGCTTCAGCATTATTGGTTGAATTTTGGGTGGTGGTGGCGGGAGGTCGGCGTCAGCTTCGTCTGGATCGCAATCCGATAAAGTGTCAAAGCTATTGCTTACATTTAATTTATCTGATTGAACATTTATTCTTTTATTATTTTTAATGGTTTTAATAGGTTTTGAAAAACCTTCGTTATCGATGGTGCGCTGAGCTTTAGGAGCTCTGCTCGTACTTGGCTGGGCCTCGTTAGGCTTAGTTGTTTGGCTGATATTACATGAGTCAGCCATTCTTTTCCTCAAATTTTTAATGCTATTGTTATTATTATTAAGGTTTAAATCTTTATGCAGTTTACAGTTTTTAACTGGGCAAAGTGAAAAAGTATTCAGCTCACCTGTTAGTCTGTTGAGATCCTTATCTATAGTTCCTTTTTCAGTAAGAAGGTCCGTGGCCGTTCTTGAGTCTTTTTTCATCGGATTTTGCTTTTCAACCTCAATGAGTTCATTGATGTATCTAAGTCTCGGCTGCAATACGTTGATTTGATGGATCAATAACTGGATTGTCTCACAAATTTGTGAATCACTTGGCGCTGGAATATTGCTCTCAGGAGGGTTGGCTATTTCCATCGGATGCACCGCCGCATCTGCGGCCATGTTAGGCTTCTCTCGTTCCATAGAATCCAGACGTGTTCAATCCTCGAAGTCCACACGTAGAATTTTATTAATAAAAAGATCAAACAAAACAGCAATATGATCTTTTGTTGTTACCTCTTCCGCAACAGCTTTATGATAATTTAATAATATCCAAAGCGATCGAAGAAAAAACGTAAGCTGTAATCATGTATCATATGCCTTATGTTGGATGGAACCAAATGAGACTAAAGCATATACTGATAATCATCTGAACATTGAATATCTTGTAGAAAACATACATCAGTTGTATTATTGAAATAGTACGCATCCCACATTGTGTGAGAACTACCTTCTTTTTCCCGGCTAAAGAAAGAGCGAGATTCATGTCGGAGGTCATGCCAATAAGTTGACATACCGATCCGGATCATTCATATCGGATTTTTTTTCAACACTAAAGAGAAAACTTTCTCAATCAAATTGGCCACGATAGCCTAGTGGTCGAAGTCATAAGCTCGAAACCGGCGTTGTTTGCTTCGAGTTATGAACGGCACTAAAGACCCACCGTGTAGCGAGGCTGATACACATTAAATCAGTCGAAGTTCCAAGTCTCCCCGTAAGTGCGGTACGAAAGTTAGAAAAGGGAGGTACCAGCTCAGTTATCGTCCTTTTCACTTGACAGAGGCTCAAAATTACGAGGTATGTCACCAATAGTCCTCATGTTGTTCCTTAGTGTGATATTAATATAAAATCAATCAATAAAACCATTTAAATTTCCAATGCATGTGTTTCTTAAACTAAATTAATCATACCTTTCTATGATATGTTTTCAGCATTAGAGTTCGCCGCATGCTACGTTAACATGAAGTTTACTTGCTTTTAAGTGACAATGAACTGTAGATCTCTGAATACTGGGATAGCTAGGTTAATGGAAATTTGACTGACAGATATTTTTTTGTTGGAAGCAGCTCACAAAAATTATCTATATATTTCATTGAGATGTCTGTTTTGGTCTCACTGTACGCTTCCTTAATGTAAGTATGACCTGTTGCGACAAGGTATAATATGTATTCTAGATCTACATACTTCATGCATGTGTGCACTTCATTCATATGAAGGTTTAGAAATTTCCAAAACCTTCATATTTCAAACGCAAAATTTTTGATTTTATCAGCATGCGAGATCTCAAAGTTTCGAAGCATATCGCAATAAACTTCAAATTGAAAAACCGATTTGATTTTCATTCGAGGTGTGGCTTTTCAATAATGAGATGGCGCAAGATCCAGCGAATAAGGCCTCTGGTTTAACACTGTGATGCTCTACTTGGTTGGAAACCTCTTGACAGACATATGCGAAATGAGTTGGCGTATTGTCTTGGTGGTGTCCATGATTTGTCCTTCCACAAATCGGATCGTTTTTTCCTTATTCTTTCACGGAATTCAGCAAGAACGTGAAAGTAATAATGTTGTTTATTAGTTTGACAGGAGCCCAGTACATGTACAAAATCCCATGAATATCGAAAAAACAACCAGGATTGCTTCGAATTTCGATTCGCTCATTCCAGTTTTTTGGTTCTCGGTGAAGGTGGGTTCTTCCAGTGCATAGATTGGCGCTTCATTTCAGGATCATAAGTAAAAAAAACCACGATTCGTCACAAGTTATTATTCTTTTCAATAGGTTTGGGTCATTTTCAATGTGCCTTTCAACGTGTCAATACAAATTTTTTTTGCAAGCTTCTTGTTCAAACGTGAGAATTTTAGGCATTAATTTAGCACACACTGTTTGCTTGTTAAAATTATTATGTAAAATTAATCGTACGGATTCTTTGTCATTACGTACAGTCTCAGAAATCGCACAAATACTTGAGCGATGGTCAGATCGAACCAGATTACTGATTTGTTCGATATTGTCATCCGTTTTTGACATAGAAAGGCGAACCGGGCGTGAATCATCTTCAATATTTTCTATGCAATCTTGAAAATATTTAAACCACTCAAAAAACACGTGCATGCGATTAACATTCAATGTCATACACTTCTCTCAGTAAATTAACTATAAGTATCATTAGCGTTTTTTCGAAGTTTCATGTGAAATTTCACAATTTGTTGCTCTATAGTTACACTAACAATCTTTCGAGCGAATGAAAAAAATAATTTTAATACAAACGAAAGCTACAGCTATACGGATTTGTTTACAGATGCGAGAGGCACTGCATTCGAAAGAGAAGGCTTTTCTCTAAGCAGCTGTCGTTTGGCGCATGCTTTCTTCTGTAGAAGCGTCAGTCTCATTATTTAATAGCCATACTTCGTATTCTGCAGCATAATTGAGAAAGTCCGTAGACTATGCAACTTTTCCTATTCTGTGAACGTAAATCCGGTTTTTTATAGCACTCAATATCATTCGGACAGTTAATTTTTTTTATATAATTAATTCAAGTTAATATATAAATGGAAATAAATTAATCATTTAATTTTACCAAGAAATTTGAAATGAATTACATAGGAAAATTTCCACCAGAAATAAGTTCCTTTTGCATTTTTTTTTTTTTTTATCATTGTGGAGCCTTTCTGAATAAAAGAACATTCGCAAGTATAAGAGGAAAAGTTACTGCTCAAAGGCACTGTAATGCATATATATGCAATATTATACGGTTTGACTTCATTCTGATGTAATTCATAACGTATTTTCTTATTACTTTTCATTTGTTCAGCACTTTTGGGGTTGTTGACACGGAAGTTCATTTCTGAATTCTTAAGAGAGGAAAAGAAACGCAATAAAATGTGCATTTATTTAGAAACCGCTCTTTTCTTAAAGATATTTTCGTATAATAGCGAGAAAGTACTTGAAATACTTTTTCATACCCTCATCATAATATGCAATTGTGTGATTGTAGCATAATTAATCACACACTTATTGTTTGTTTATTATCGTAACAAATATGCAACACTAAGCTATTGGAGGCGGATCTCGCAATTTTGAGAACAACTCCTGAGTTGGCACTCTTTCTCCAAACTTCCCCACAACGCCAACGGAAGAATTTTAAGCCTCTACCGGTTTAACGTGCCTCAGCCTTGCGTCACGAGGAATGTTTGTTGAAATCAAAACTGAATCCGACGACTCGGCGGTTAAAGTAAGCTGTCTGGTCTATTTGTGAAAAAGTGTCATGTGAATGATAATCTCAATAATCAAACCATAAACAAAGAGAAAGAAAAAAATTTGAAAAAGTTAATAAGTTCAGAGGCTAAAAATCCCACATTACATCAACGAGAGGACTTTGAGCCTCGACAGATTTAACGAGCTTTAGTTAACTACACACCAGGATTTTAACCCACGATTGAGCAGAAATAACATCAGCCATGTGTTCATGATGCCCTCAGGGGCCTTCCTTCTTTAAATAGATTAGAAATCATGATTCAAGGCACTCTAATAATCTTTTTCTTTCCTATGGGGTCACTGTTAGTGGCAAACATTTGTGACGCACCTTTGTGATACCTTAGAAATTCAACTCTTTTTTCGACCTTCTTTCTTTGTCAACCAAATTTTACTTTTTTTTTCAAACGTCTAGATCACAGTTACACCTTGTTTGGAGCAGCATATCTTATACGTGCGCCATTAAACTCCACCATCACTCACATGAGTTCACGACCATGACAACTTGATGACAGCGACCACTTTGTCACATGTATGCTATATACTTAAAATTTAAATACATCCAGAGGCGTGAAATTGGATTGTCCTTTCTGGCTCGTTTTATTTCGACTATGAAGGACCTAAGGGCTCTTCTTAAGTATGAATCCTGAGACTATAACGGCGCTTGCTTTCGCCGAGGTAAATGATTATGCAGGATCTGCTGCTTCGGTATGAGGTGGGTGTTCAGATGATTGAGGTCTTTTTTGAGCGATCAAAGAAGGGTTGCTATGTGTACGCCATTATCTCGCGATGTTATATCTTTGGTCGCGAACCCATTGACAATTTGGACGAATCTCTTCTCTTTAGCTCTTGAAATCCTTGTTCTTGATGGTTCGATGACGGACGACGATCAGTTCGGGAGGGGGGTAATTTATTACTATTCAACATTTCTGTACATACGAATTCGAATTGGTTCACCGAATTGGTACTTACGAATTCGAATTCACCACCTTTTGGTTTCTAAAAAGCAGAAGAAGATGGCAGAATTTCTTCCATTGACCAATTTTAATCATTCAGAACTTCTTGATGACGTTCTTGTAATTTTCCAGCCATGTTTCTTTCCACCTGTAACTAATGTTTTAACATTCGTTAGACATTTCATGTATTGAATTTTTTTAACACCGACCGACCTTGCTGCAAAATTGTAGCTTTTTCTTCGTATCTAGTTTTCTCAGCTATACATTCAAATCTTGTATATAGATCTTATATTTTAATGTGAAATATTGATTACCTCAGCTAGCATTCCATCTTTTTCGCTACACATTACTTCACACATTGCAATCTTGATTCGGACTTTTCTTGCGATTCTTTGATTTTATCATCTACATTGAAATGAATAGACTGAAATTTTTCGATTTCCAATTTCAACTTCGAGAGAATTTTATTATGAGCTGCGATGAAGCATCACTGCACCGTTACTCTTTTAAAGAAAAGAGAGGTTTACAGATTTCGTCAGGTACTGAGGGAAACTTAAGCAATGACTCCTCAATCTAAGAAACGAATTTGGTGAGAAACGGCGAATTTGGAAACAAAGTGATGTTTCTCGGAAATTCTAGTTTATTATCGATATCTCGAAAAGAGAGAAAATTATGGACGTCTTGAATTTTTTGTGAAGTCACATCTTCCCGGAATAGCTGCAAATACGAAAAGACGCGAATCAGTCGGAGTCTTCCTTTCGAATCAGTCGGTATTGGTTGGGTGGATCTGTCAAGGAACCTGTCAGAAGCTTGCCCGAGTGAATTTGCCGGGAAGAGGGCCTGTATCTGCTGAGACTGCCGGAGTCCAAGCAAAAGATTACTTTGGAAATTTGTCTGAAGTATGATCCAGTAAACTGAAAATTATTGAAAGTGTTGTGGCTGCTATTACATTAACTGTTCTGTATTGCTGAAGTGTGTAATGATGTTCCTGTTGTGTCCCTAACCTGCACGAGTGCCGTGTTTCCTGGTTGTACTGCTAACCTGTCCAAGTTTTACTACTTGTCCTGAATATTTGTGAAAAAAGAGTCATTTGCTATAATCCTCCGAGATGGATTGATTTCACTCGTACACACGCACGGAAATGGTTTTTTGTAACAATATACTTCGTTTCTTGATAAAATATACTTTATCGCCTTTTTCTGGAGCGATGCGAATTCCCGCATTTAAATCCAATGAGCTTCCCGTCTCGTTCATAAAATCCACTCCAATTACACAAGAATATTGCACGCATGTCTTTTATTACCATAAATTGTCAATCCTGTTCCAAATCTCTAATGTCCACCGATAATTTTCACATGTCCCAAATTTTTACCTACGGCACCTTGATCTGTAATAACCGAAATATTAGAAAAACGTTTAGGTAGGAGTGGAAAATACTTGTTAAATTTTAGCCGAAACAAAATATTTTTCTGTCCTCTTATCCCACAAAGCCGTCAAAACAGTTTTCTGAAACAATATAGAAATATGAGGCATTTGGATTGGATGCCCTTTTAAAGCGTCAATAATAACGGGAAGATTCTGATAACAGCTCTGGAACTAAGGCGTGATCCTGTAGGCCGATACATTCTTCCTGGCTGGTCATAAGTTTGGTGATAGTGAATCCTTCCATCGGGAGACTTTTGTCTTACAAAATTCCGTCATTTAACCTTATTTGAATGATACTTGAGTTTTGTGTTTCTGTGGAGATCAATGACTTAGTAGATAAATGTCTATCTTCATATAAAGATGCAATTACAAGGATCCGAGCTTTCGTAGAAGACTAACGAATTTCTAGGTAATCCAGCACATTTCATAACATTCGTTAAAGAATGTGCTGAACGATACCAAATTTAACAACTGCGCAACTTTAAGGATTTTATAAATGAAGTCCGTAAGGGATTGACTCTAGTGTTGTTTAGACACGTGTAATTCGGCATGTAGCTGCACACTAACAGCAAAATTTCTTTCAAAGCTCACTTTACTTGCATAAAGCCTGTCTGAGTGATTTTCATTAGAGATTCTCCGATAACCGATTAGCAATCCTTGGTTCTTCCTACAAGGTGGTTCCTCACATATACCATTATTTTTCTGCCGGAATATTATAAAAATGTTCACTGATGTTTTTTCCTATATTTTAATGAGATAAGAATACATTAATATAGGAACATTTTCCTATTCGTATTAGAAAAAAAAAGTTCTTCCTAATTTTGTTCTTTAATATTAAGGGAATTAAGGGAAAATAAATTTTTAAAACTTGAGTATCATCTTCATCGGATATAAGATGCATTAGAATTTTTTATTCTTTAAAATCTAATTTTAATTGAAAATGTTCAATTTACTTCGTTGATTTTTCCTTTTGATAAATTCTTTTTTCACTAAAATAAATAAATTGATAATGCAGACGTGTATTATGAAAAGTGAAGCAAATTTTTAAAATACTTGGATATTGCATGACATTCCAATTAAAAACTATTATAATGCTGAAAAAGTTAACCATTTTAATGCAATGGAATGACGCCTTTATAAAATATAAATGTATTTTAAAAAATAATCAAATGATAATAAATAATATGGCATAAATAACGTCCGCATGAAATAAAATCTTTGCTATCCTTTCTAACAATGTTCTTAAGAAGGCAAAAAATATTTATCCAAATACAGTCAGTTCTCTGTAATTGAATATGAAACCTATGAACGCCTGACAAGAGAATAAATACTTTGCAAATCGTAAAAAATATTATCTTTTTAGCAAAAAAAAAAAAAAAAGTAGTAGAAGATAAATGTGAGCTCTGAAGCTCAAAAGATGATAAAAGTCTTATTCAGCTGGATATTTTTATTGAGTCCTAAATCTTCAAACACAGGTTAATTCTCTTAATGAATACTGAACTATTCGTCCGCTTTTTAATTTCTTTTCAAAAACTTATTCCTGCACCAGAGAGACGAAATTTTAATTAATCTCTTCCCGTACTGAAACGAAATTGACTCGTAAAGATTTTGGCTTTAACATGAATAGCACGAGTCAGACTCGTGGAATAAAAATTGTGCCACGCGTCAGAATCGGTTAAAGTACGGGGAGGGGTTAATTTTTAGAGCAGTGGTGTGCAAGTAGTTCCTTCATAGATATTGATTCAAAGTGAGCATTTCTTATAATTAAATTATTTGTTCATGTTGAGTGTTTAAAATTAATACCCTTAGCCGATAATTATAATAACAGTTTATAATAGGGCTATTTATTATTAGACGTAGGTTTGTTATATTCCTCTGGGCAAAGGCACTCTTGGAAGACTTTAATTTCCTTTAAATTGATTTAGTTTTATAACCGTGGCACACAACCGGAGGACTATTGGTGACAAACCTCGTAATTTTGAACTTCGGTCAAGTGACGAAGACGACACTCGAGCAGGTACCCCTCTCCTAATTGCCACACCCCGCCAATGGGAGGACTTTAGGCCCCGACACATTTAACGTGCATCAGCCCTGGCTACACGGCGGGTCTTTAGTGGTATCAAGGTTCGAACCCTCGAGGCAACGAAAACAGCCATCCGCTGCCTCAACCACTAGACTACCGCGGCCACTAATGCCTGTTAAAACATTGTTTTCTTGTGTATGAAACATAATTTTGAAATTGCTATTTGTCATCTGTTATAATATATATATATATATATATATATATATGTATAAGAGGATAAAGTATTAAACTAATTTTTATGTTCACAAGAGTTGTAACACGTGAAGCATGTGACAGTATTACGGGTATTTTTTACATTTCGGCTCGTATTGCAACTGTTGTCACTCGGGTCTGTTCATTGCGCTACGCCTCCTACCTCTTGGGCACGGGAAGAGGTTACGCATTGATATTATCACATATCCCTAAGCACTACTAAATAAAACAACACCGGTAAAAAGGTAGTTTGTTAAACACAAGTTTTCTTTCAAATTTCACACTTTGTGTAACATAATTTCTTATACCTTAAATGTTAAGTAACATTCGCCTGTCTTGAAGATGGGGAGCAATATTACGAAAATGAGTTGATGCTTCCTTGCAACCCTTCGCTTATAAAGGAAAAGATGGATTTTCAGAGATGACACCAATTCACAAAAGAGAGTTTAAGCAATGATCTCTTCACCTTAGCGACGGATTTGGTGACTAGGCGAGAAAATTAGAGTATAATTTAATTCTTCAAATAATTAGTTTTAATCAATTAATTTTCATTAATTATTTTTAAATTATCGTATTGTCATCCAAAATAATCGTGTATAGAAAGTTTCAACACAATTGACCGCTTTAAATTGTGAAAAAAAAAAAAGCTTTTAAAGTTTTGACCCAGATATATATAGTTACAATGTGAGTAGAATAAAAGCCATTAAAAAGTAAGAAAGAAGAACAAAGGATAAACGAAACAGAGAAAACAAAACACTTTATTTTTACACACAGGTATGAAATACTTTAAGTTGTTGTTTTTTTCGTGTTCAAAACCAAACCAACACTCTTCCTTTCTCCTCACTTTTATTTTTGTAAAATTTGGCAGTTAAAAATCATAATACATTTAATTGCTTAGTATTATTACAAGTGAAATTTTTTTTAACTAACGAGCACTTAAAGTGAAGTTTGTAACTACTATGTTTCATTTGCGCGAGTGACGAGTACGTTAATACTTGTTTCCATCAAAATGTTGAATGAAATTTGTTGATGAATAACACACATAAACTACATTTCTAAAATATAACAAAATGGAGAACTGGACAAAACAATAATAGTCAAATAATAAATTTTATTACAAACAACGAAAGCGTCAGACTTGATCCATGTATAAATAATATTCATAAAGAAAAATATTTTATATATTCACAATTTTTTACACAAATTGTAACAGCTTATATGCAAGATTTATAAGAAGTAAAGAAAATGAAAACTCGAATAAATCGAATTTGAATTTTGTCTCGAAACAATTATAGAGAATATACTATATGTGCTGAATTTATATATTATTACACACACTAAAGATTGAATGAAATTGCACCATTTTAACAAATTTCTGAATTGAAAATTATAACCACATTAAAAAATAACAGATGCAAAAAATTTTATTTGTTATCAAATTTTGTATAAAATAATGCATTATGGAAAAAAAATCACAAATGTACATTTTTTTTAAAGCAAATTGTCATTTTTTTTTATATATATTCAAATGGTTCATGATTTTAAAATTTTTAGGTTAATTAATGTGTCGGGTGTTTTTGTAAATGATTGAATTGTTAATTTATCCATAATTTTCTAATTAAATAAGAATTATAAGCCCTCTTTTCCTTTTCTGCATTCTCCTTCTCTCCTTTAAAAAAGGAGTTTTTCCTACTTTGTTTTTATTTAGCTAAATTTCAATACATTTCTTTAAGTTCATAAATAACATTTAATTTAATTTATTGCTCCCAAGTGTATGTTTAAAAACTAGCATCCACTTTAAATCAATGTTACACATAATCGTAAATATTTTTAAGCAAAAAAAGCATAAATACATCTTGTTTCTTCTAGATTGTTTAATAGCACAATCAAGTTGAAAATCAACAATCTGCGTTACCATTACATGCAAGAAAACTAAAACAAATGCATAGAATATTATCAATTAGACAAATAAATAATTAATCTGTTATATGAGCTAAAAATGTTATGCATTATATTAAAACAAAATTTTGGTGCAATATCATAAAGAAAATTTTGGGCAAGAATTTTCTTACACAACGTATATGGGGGGAGGGGGGAACTTATATTTTATTCTTCAGAAAAATTATTTAAAAATAAAAGTTTTAGTTTACCTTGATACTATTACATAATTATTCCAATTCTGAGATTATTAACAAATGAATTATTCAAATATACGACAATGCTGGAGAATAACATCATAACGAGTTTCTTAAATCACAATAAAAACGTTTTATTACAGAATTATTACAATTTGTTACAAACAAAGCTTATCAGCATGAATATTATACAAAATTTGACAAATCATAAGTACTAATAAAATATTTTTAACGAGTAATTCCCAATTCATTTCGACTTTTGGATTATATAAAAATTTTATAATAAAAATTCAAAATAATTTTTTTAATAATAGCATTACGTATAAAGTTTAAAATACGCAAGTCATAATGTTTCTTAATTCATAATTCTAAAAACAAACTCTACTATTGTCTAAATAACACAAATCAACACAAAAAGCAATCATATTACAATAATACTCCTTCGCAAAAAGTTTCGACGAATCAGAATAACTTTACTAATAAATTCTTTTAATTTTGAGTATCCTGAAAATATTTTCATCTCAAACAGACTTCAAGCTCCGCCAAACGTCTATCATACAAACTAATTAGTCCTACTTCTGTTTCGTTGGAAACTACTTTTTCATTATCTACAAATAAAAAGTGAATGCATTTCATGTCAAATGAAGAAAAGTTCGCTTTGATCGCTCACGAAGCCTTGACTTCCTTTGTCAGATGTGTGAGTGATTAATTAAGAATCACATTTTATTGACGGTGGTTTTGATGGGTTAGGATATTGCGTCTGTGATTTCAAGACATTTTACATCTTCCATTTCTCTGTCGTCTCTGAAATCTGCGCATGCGCCATGGCCAATCGTCTTTCCATTCTATGACTGTACTCTCCCTGCTAGCGTGCAAACCTGAGTATTTTCTTCCTTCCTGATTGTTTCCTGCATGAAATATAAAATATTATTTTCAAATGAACAACATTTTTCAATCTTAGTAATAATATGCATGGTAAGACTAATACCATAAATTAATCTGACCGAACACCTTAAATTTATATCAATCTTACCATTATGAATTTAGGGTGAGATTAATACCATTAATTCAATTTTCATTCATTTATATAAAGTAATGAATGAAAATTGCAAATGACTTCTGTGGATAGAAAGGATTATTTTTAATAATTTCCGTAGATAGCAGATGGACAAAATTGATTTCAATGATAATAGCTTTAAATTTTAAAGTTAATGGGTAAATTAAAGAAAATTATTATTACTTTATTTGATTTTATATTTTGAAGCTAATAATAAAAATCGTCTTCTACCTTTTTTCAGCTATCGAATTTTGATTTAAAATAAAATGCAGAGTTAATGACAAAAAGTATAAAATATAATCAATAAATTTCATTAAATATTTCATATATTTTATTAATATAAAACTGTTATTTATTTATATATAATTAGTATTATAAATTATGTGAGTTTGATAAAGTTTCGTTTACAATATTTTTTATTTCCCTCGTTAAATTATAAATCGTGTTGATAAACGTAGAATTTATTAATTCAGTTATATTCTACGATATTCTAATTTCTGTTATACTGTATGCTTATTTCAACAAAGAAATTTTATAGCCAGTATTAAAGATAAAATTATTTTTTTCAAAAAAGTTATACATAATAATAAATAAATAAAACTTCAAAAAATCCAGTCAAATTATCTTTGTCAATAAATAAAAAAATTATCGTTTTCTTACCGATTAGCAACTTACGCTACAATAAATGTTAAACTTTATATAACTATAAATTCTAAATTTAAAGACATCGATGGATTTGTTCGTTTTTTTTTTTTAAAAAAACGAAGAAGATTTCATATTGTCGAAATAATTGTTGCATATACATATGTTAGTTTTAATAACACAGACGGTGCTTAAATGTTCTTGATGCCAGTTTTAACAAAAAGAAATTTGTCTACATATGAGAATCAGAGATATTGAGAAAGAAAAGTTGATATTTTATCTAATAGATGGCGCTACTTAGTAAAACAAAGCATGTCAGAAATCGAATGTATATATATTCTCAATTTATCACTCTGTAGACAAGAAAAAAATTAATAATAAATAGTATCATTTGATGTCGAATTAATTTTTTTGCAATGGTCGCAATGCTTTAGCAGCATTCGGAACTTTCCGCTCAGGAAGAAGACGAAGGAATGCACCTCCGTTAATAAATGAGGAAAATAATTTCAAAACGTTGGATATATCAACGGAAAGAAGTCTTTATTACAGAGGAATTAGACGCTGTGTTGAATTTATAATGGTCCTGAAAACTGCATGAGTTCCAGCTGCTTCATAAGTTCTCAAACAATGTTTGAAAATTGACCATTTTGGAATCAACAAAAATGGTCAACCAATTTTTAAGTTGTCTATGCCGCAAAATTTAATGAGTATTTATATATAATCGCCAGAAAGCACGGTGAACAAACATTATAGTCAGCTCTTAGTACACAATGCTTTAAAAACGCGACTATCAGACACTATTGCCCATAATGAAGATGAAATATAAGTAAAAAAAATTTTTTTGATCAAGATTTTATTTAAAGATACATTAAAAGGTATAAAAATTAAAATTTTAAATGAAAAATAATATATAATTTGTAAAAGCTTCAGGTGCTTGATTAAGATACCTAAGCAATTACTGATAAATTAAGATCTATTGCTACTTACTTATATGTGAGATCAAAAAAAGAATTATAGCCTCAAGCTTTTATAATTAAATATTATTTTTATACCTTTTTGTCAATTTTTTTAAATAAAAGTTTGATTAAAAAATTATACTCAATTTTTTAGGTTGAAGATTTTATATTTTTTTTTAAAAAAAAAAAAGCAATTACGTTAACTGTACGTGCACGTGCGAAATTTCAACTCAATTGAACATTGTTAAGTGCAAGGCCCAGTTTTAACAAAAAGAAAATTCCTCCTCCCTTGTCTGTGGAAATTTCAGCTCGATCGGATGACATGAAGCAGGTTAAATTTGATTTTGATTGGTTTGTTTATTAACGTCGCACTAAAAAGCAACACGAGGACTGTTGGCGACGGACTTCGTAATTTTGAGCCACGGTCAAGTGACAAGGACGACACTTCTCAATCCAAACTTCCACATCACGCCTCCGGCAGGGCCTGGTATCTCGACCAGATTTAACGAGCATCAGCCCCACTACATGTCAGGTCTTTAGTGGCATCAGAACTCGAGCCCACGACTCGACAGAAACAACAGCGGTGACAGTAGTTACATGACCACTAGGCTACGGCGGCCACGGAAGTAGGTTAAAATTCGCTAATAAATTTTAATCTGGAAAGACATAATTACATGCATACATATGAACACATAACTTATAAAAACAGCTCACATCGCTCAAATACCCTCGTAAGGTTGTTCGTCAATATTTCACTGATTTTATCTCATACAGTAGTCCATTAATGCCCATCGAATATGATACATTCTAGATAATGAGAATTTAGAGACATATTAACAGTAAATTAATATTGAAAGTTAGTGTAGAGCAAGGGTGGGAAAATGTGACGTAATTTTTCAAAGTTAACTGTGCCTCCCATTACGAATTTAAATCGGTTTTATTATTATTATTATTTCAAAGCTTTTTTCACCGAATAAGTTCACACATAAAGAAAACTGTATGTCTCTAGTTTCAATTTTCAGTGCAACATATTACTGTGAAACTTTACTCTCCACAATGAAGTTCGTAAAGTCGAAATATCGTATACAACTGACCCATCATCATCTCACAGAATTTCTCTCTCTCTCTCGCTTTCTTTCTCCCAACCGCCTCAACAAATTTCAAAGATTTGGCATAAAGTCTAAAGTTTACTATAGTCCATTTCTCGATATTGGACCGTTTACTTTAATTCTTATATTTAACTGAGTAATTTAATAATAATTATAAAAAAAAAAGCACACATTGGGTGGTTAAATCTGTTCTTTGCATAGAACTTTTTTTAAATTTTATACGTTTATACTTAGAATTTCAAAATCACTATTTTGTATTTTCTTTCCTCTAACTGTATTTTCTAATATTCGCATACTTTACACAATATTAGAGATTTGCACAGAATATGTAACTGATTAATCAAACTAAATATATGAATTTGTGTTTTTAGTACTACGGCTTGTTATTTGAATGATACTTTATTGACGTCATATGTAGAAGTATCACGATGACTACTGGCGATGGACATCGTAATTTCGAACCCCGGTCAAGTAACAAAGACGACACCTGAGCTGGCACATCCTTCTCATAATTTCCACACCAACAGGCGAATTTGGAGCCTTGACAGATTTATCGTGCATCTGCCCCGCTACGCAGAGAGTCTTTAGTGGCATCAGGGGCCGAACACGACGGAAACAACTCCAGTCACGGTCACTCGTAACTATAATGTTGTTCTTTATAATATATGAAAAACCAGCATGCGAGTCTCATTGACCTCATGCATGTCCACTCCTGGTATAAAGCAACATATCTTCATTCTTCCTGATAATCCGCAGGCAACAAATAATAAATCTAAATAAAAGAAATCAACAAATGGTCATACTGACCACATTCTGTAAAAGCTAATTTTATTATTGAAAAACAATTTTCTCTAAAAATCTCATCAAATTCATATTCACGCCACGTTTTCTTTTGATGATTGCAGTCGCAGGTAGACAAGTGGTCATGGTCGCGAGTTCGTGGCCGGCATGTGTTAGTAAAGCCTTGGGTTCCAGTCCTCGTGCAACTGGAGACTCGTTGTGCAGAGGGCCTGGTTCACGTTAAATCTGTCAGGGGTTAAAGTTCTCGATTCTGTGGAGTCGTAGGTTCCAGCCCTCGTACCACTTGAGATCCGTTGTAAAGCGGGACTGATATATGTTAAATCTGTCGGAGTTTAAAGTCCCCACGTTAGCGTGAGCAAATTAGGATTGTAGGGTACCAGTTCAGGTGTCGACCTCGTTACGTGGAAGCCCATCCCCAATAATTAATAGTGTTGCTTCTTATAGTGTCAATATGCAATTTTTTCAATATTGTTTTAAATCTTTTCTATTTCATTCGTGCAATCTGCTCATCAGATTTCATTCTAACCAGTCAATTAAACATAGGCATATGTGGGTTTTAAGTATTGCTAGTTTGATTGTTTTAATTACTTCTAAAACTGGTTGATATCATAATTTAGATACAATAATTGTTATGCATTGTTTAAAATTTGTATTCTTCATATATATATGTAACACATCAATCAATAACTCCCGAGACTAACCCAGAGATGGCGCTCGTAGTAAACCAGTAACCAGGTCTTTCTAGAGTACTAACCTTTGCTTGAAATGTGTCAAAATTTTAAGTCGATCGGACCAGAAACAGCTGAGTTATCGAGGTTGGAGTAAAGTCGTTTTGTAGTTTGTTTAAAAAATGGAAAAAACCGAGTTTCGTGATCTGATAAAACATTGTTTTTTAATGGGTAAAAACACCGTGCAAGCGAAACAATGGATTGAAAAATGTTACCCGGACTCTTGTCCATCAAAAGCAACGATTTGTCGGTGGTTTGCCGAGTTTAAACGTGGTCGTACCGACACAAATGACGCGGAACGCTCGGGTAGACCTGTGGAAGCCGTTACACCGGAAAATGTGAGTGAAGTGACAAAAATTATAATGAAAGATCGTAAAGTGAAGCTCCGTGAGATTGCTGAGATGACACAGATATCATATGGAAGTGTATTTACTATCCTTCATGAAAAATTGAGCATGAAAAAGGTTTTTTCCAAGTGGGTGCCGCGATTGCTTTCGATGGAACAAAAACAGCAACGAGTCGATGATTCAGAAAGCTGTTTATCGCTATTTACTCGCAACAAAAAAGATTTCTTGCGTCGTTACGTGACCATGGACGAAACATGGATACATCACTACACTCCAGAGTCGAAGCGGCAGTCATCTGAGTGGCGCACAGCTGGCGAAAGCCGTCCGAAGCGTCCGAAAACGCAGCAGTCAGCTGGCAAAGTCATGGCGTCAGTTTTTTGGGATACGCATGGCGTGATTTTCATTGACTACCTCGAAAAAGGTAAATCGATCAACAGTGATTATTATATTGACTTGCTGAACGCTTCCAATTTTCCCGCAAGAAATCTTTTGTTGCGAGTAAATATGATAAACAGCTTTCTGAATCGACTGTTGCTGTTTTTGTTCCATAACAATCGCGGCACCCACTTGAAAAACCTTTTCACTTCACTCAAAACCTTTTCAGTAAATACACTTCCATATGATATCTTGTCATCTCAGCAATCTCACGGACTTATTTACGATCTTTCATTATAATTTTTGTCACTTCACTCACATTTTCCGGTGTAACGGCTTCACAGGTCTACACCTGAGCGTTCCGCGTCATTTGTGTCGTGGTACGACCACGTTTAAACCGCAAACCACCGACAAATCATGTTGCTTTTTTGATGGACAAGAGTCCGTAACATTTTTTCAATCCATTGTTTCGCTTGAGGTGTTTTTACCCATTAAAAACAATGTTTTATCAGAATGAAACTCGGTTTCCATTTTTAAACAAACTACAAAACGACTTTTATCTCAACCTCGATAACTCAGCTGTTTCTGGTCCGATCGACTTAAAATTTTGACATTTCAAGCAAAGGTTAGTATCTAGAAGACCTGGTTACTGGTTTATGAGCGCATCTCTGTTAGTCTCTAGTTATGATTGATGTGTTATATATATATGAAGAATACAAATAACAATGAAATAAATTATTGTTTAAAATGATATCAACCAGTTTTAGAAGTAATTAAACAATCAAACTAGCAATACTTAAAACCCACTATGCCTATGTTTGAATTGACTGATAAGAATGAAATCTGATGAGCAGATTTGCAAGAATGAAAAGAAAAGATTTAAAACAATATTGAAAAATTTAATTATTGACACTATAAGAGCAACATATCTATTAATTATTGGGGATGGGCTCACTACCAGGTCGACACCCGAACTGGTACCCACAATCCCACTTGTCACGCTAACGTGGGGCTTTAAACTCGCGACAGATTTAACATATATCAAAGGTTTTACAACGGATCTCAAGTGGTACGAGGGCTGGAACCTGACTCCACAGAATCGAGAACTTTAACCCCTGATTTAACGTGAACCAGGCCCTCTGCACAAGAGTCTCCAGTATGAGGACTGAAACCCGGCAGTTACTAACACATGACCGCCATAACCTCGCACCATGACCACTTGTCTACTGCGACTGCAATCATCAAAGAAAACGTGGCGTGAATAATTTGATGAGATTTTAGAGAAAATTTGTCAATAATAAAATTAGCTTTACAGAATGTGGTCGCATGACCTTATTTGTTGATTTCTTTTATTTAGATTTATTATTTGTTGCCTGCGGATTATCAGGAAGAATGAAGATATGTTGTTTTATACCAGGAGGGACATGCATAGGTCAATAGACTCGCATGCTGGTTTTCATATATTATAAAGAACAACATTATAGTTACGAGTGACCGTGACTGAGTTGTTTCTCGTGTTCGGCCTGATGCCACTAAAGATCCTGCGTAGGGGGCAGATGCACGATAATCTGTCAAGGCTCCAAATTCGCCTTGTGTGGAAATTATGAGAAGGATGTGTGCAGCTCAGGTGTCGTCTTTTTACTTGACCGGGGTCTGAAATTACGATGTCCATGCCAGTAGTCATCGTGATACTTCTACATATGCGTCAATAAAGTATCATTCAAATAACAAGCCGTAGTACTAAAAACACAAATTCATATATTTAGATTAATCAGTTACATATTCGTGCAAATCTCTCTAATATTTGTAAAGTATGCATATTAGAAAATATACAGTTAGAGGAAAGAAAATACAAAAAGTGATTTTGAAATTCTAAGTATAAACGTATAAAAATTAAAAAGTTCTATCAAAGAACAGATTTAACCAACGTGCTTTATAATTATTATTAAATTACTCAGTTAAATATAAAATTAAAAAAACGGTCCAATATCGAGAAATGGACTATAGTAAACTTTAGACTTTATGCCAAATCTTTGAAATTTGTTAGGGGGAGTTAGGAAAGAGAAATTCTGTGAGATGATGATGGGTCAGTTGTACGATATTTGACTTTACGAACTTCATTGTGGAGAGTAAAGTTTCACAGTAATATGATTGCACTGAAAATTGAAACTAGAGACATACAGTTTTCTTTATGTGTGAACTTCAGTGGAGCTTTGAATAATAATAATAATAAAACCGATTTAAATTCAATGGGAGGCACAGTTAACTTTGAAAAATTACGTCTTTTCCCACCCCTGCTCTACAATTAACTTTCAATATTAATTTACTTTACATATGTATCTTAAATTCTCATTATTCAGAATGTAATACATTCGATGGGCTAATGGACTATACTGTATGAGATAAAATCAGTGAAATATTGACGAACAACCTACGAGGGTATTTGAGCGATGTGAGCTGTTTTATAAGTTATGAGTATGTATGCATGTAATTATGTCTTCCAGATTAAAATTTATTACGAATTTTAACCTACTTCCGTACCGCGTAGCCTAGTGGTCATGTGTAACTACTGTCACCGCTGTTGTTTCTGTCAGTCTGGCCTGAGTCTTGCCACTAAAGACCTGCATGTAGTGGGGCTGAACGAAGCAATAC